>CM041538.1:18492796-18690296 GCA_023238725.1 Scortum barcoo
ATGAAAGATGCTATTGAGTTGTATTATGGAAAATACAGGGTTGAGCTTTATAGAAGATTGACCCATACAAGGGACTGAAAGTCAGGATACATCAGTGTAAGACCATATTCATGGACTGCCACTTTAATTGCTATCATAGCAAAAACACTCTTTCTTGTAACAGTTTCTTCAGTCCATATATAAGTGTGCACGTCATTTAAATGTTGTCACATAAGCTCATTTCCCTTTACTGACTAGTAACTGACTGACAGAAGAGTAAATGTTTCATCTCATTCCTCTGTGACATCATTTTCTGAAATCTCTTGATTTATAAGTTTCTCTTTTAATTCTAGGAGAATTGCTTTATACAAGTTTCATTCATTGGTTGTGGTATGTGGGCTTGTTGAGATGCTTTGTTTTGGTCATCTGTCCAATAAATGTATTTGGTAGTTTTCAGATAATGTAGGATTTCATTCACTAATCTTAGCATTACTTCAGGTTATGGTTTGATTCTGGTAGGAGAGCTACAGCTAAACACTGCTATTAATGTGTGTGTGCAAGTCACATGTGAGCACATTAGAATTCCTCTCCACCACAACCCCTCCTGAGCGGATGTGCTCAGATTAAAACCTTCCCTCTCATTGTCTAATGAGTTGCACAAAAGCTACTTTAATAGCTCCAGAAACCAAAGTACTTTGGCAGTTAAGGCCATTGAACACAAGCTTCTAGTGGATTAAGAAGTGCAGTAAATGCTTCAATAGCCCAAAGTGACAGTTTTGGAAAATAGAGTGGTTTTAACTGTTAAGATGTTGGGATGAAGCAAAACACCCAATGTGAAGACTTTTGTGACTAGAAAGATCCTCATGGAAACCATTGTGTTATGCACCAAACTTTTGACCTCCCACATAACCATTGCGTCACTGATTACCTGAAGTTGTTCTTCAGCAGGTCTCCTCTGGGTAAAAACTCCGACTCCAAATCTTAATCAAGAACTTGCAAATGCATGCATCCAACCAACCATTTTATTTCCAAATGAGTTGTATTTTCCTCTTGATGACCTTCTTTTCTTTGCTCCCAGGACCATCTTCTACTTCCTGCCACCAACCACAACAAAGGAAGTCGACCCAAGATGTCTGTGGTGTTGCCAGCCATGAACATAAACGGTATGCACTGCAGTACAGACAGTTGGGGAGTTTGATCACTCAACACAGCGTAACAGATGAGAGGCAAGCTGGGAGCAGATTCAGAAACACGTCTCCCCACAAGAATGCATTACTTGTGGCCTAAGACGCTTGTAAGGAAAAAACTTCTAGGATCAAAATGGAGCACTTTTACTTTTTAAGCCTATTAAGGTGATGCTGATGCTTTTGTCATCCAAGCTGGTATTTTATTTTCTAAAATCCACCTTCTTGGATCAGGAGTGTGTGTTGCCCTGTTTCTTTATAGATTTTCTTTGCCAAAAATTCTCTTTTGACATCTGGCATCTTGTTAGTAGAAGGTCTTTGCTCTCTCCCGCCCTCCCTTGGAGCCCTTTGTGGTTTCTGTCATGTCTTTCAGCCTCTGATTATGCTCTCTGTTGCATTTAGCAGTGCTGTTAAGTGTCTGCACAGCCACTGACTGAACCACACACAGACATAAATGTTAAGAAAATAGCTTTATTATTACTATATGAAAATATATAATGTTAGTATGATTTTTTTTTTAATTCCCTTATGTTAACCTAAAAGCTTTGCGTGACCACTACAATCACGATCCAATGTATTATAGAACTGGTGTACATGAGCTTCGCCTCAGTATCTGAACACTTCATTGGCAAAAACCTTCCATTGGTGCATTTGTTGCCAAATTGTCTTTTTTTAAGTATACAGATGTTTTTTATTTCAATGAGCTCATCGTTTGCTTTTCTCCGTGGTCCTTAGATCTGCTGGATTATCGATACACTAAGTCAAACTCAGGTCATCAGAGATTTCAGTGGAAAGACCAAATACTGTCCAAATACTGCAGAGTTAATTATCAGGTGGCTTGGTTTTCACCGGGACAGTGGACGGAAAGGAAACCTTCTCAAGAGGGATTGAGTTTAC
Organism: Scortum barcoo; assembly: GCA_023238725.1. Lineage (NCBI taxonomy): Eukaryota > Metazoa > Chordata > Actinopteri > Centrarchiformes > Terapontidae > Scortum > Scortum barcoo. The sequence goes on from CM041538.1 coordinate 18,494,857, forward strand.
ATAGGGTGAGAGCAATTAGGAAGACAGCCTGTTGTTGTTGGCTGTTAAAATTTTTTATCAGATATCTTCTTGTCTTCTTGTTATCTTGCTGTCTTGTCTGTGGCAAAGCACCAGCAAAACAGATTTCATTAGTCATTCGACCAACTCTGAGAGGAGTGAGTCAGTGGAATATGAGCCTCTTACACAGCAGGGAAGACATGGTCACTGGCAAATAGCTTTTTCCTGAAAGGGTGGTGTTGGAGATGAAGATTGATGAAGCTAAACATTGTTCTTGGTTGGTCTTTTCAGGGAGGAATGTTAAGGTCTGTGCTGGTCAGATGGCCCATTGAAATAGCAGCAAACAGTGAAATCCAAGACCTCCTTTTCAGCTAATTGTTGAAATGGCCAAACAAAGGTGGCATTCAGGGAGAGATATCAGGTCTGGAAAGATTCTTTTTAGCTCAAGAAAAGGGTCTTGGATTTGCATGATCTGTCATGGATGCCTGCAGTTGCCCACAAATTCAATTCTGCTGTACTTTGTACCACAAGTTTGTGTGTTTGCAACCAATGTGCTGGCTGGATCTGGATCATGTAGCATCATTAGCATCTTTTAGAGAGATGACTAACAGCGCTTTTATGTTAGCACAGATTCTTGTACAGTAGCTTCAGTTTCATGGCTGGTCCTCGTGGTACTTCCTCGATGACCTGACAGCAACGACTGCTGTTAAAAACCAAGCCAACAGGCTGACATAGAAACGAGGCTGGTGGTGATTTTCTAGCAGCACATCACCCAAAAAGCTCCATATGTCACACAGATGACAGCCTTCAATTAGCAATTCAGATTTATGTTGCCTTTGTTTGAAACTTTGAAGTGATCAAGTGCAAATGTATGTTTAGCTGGGTGAAACCCTTAGAAAAGCAAAAACACTGTCCTCACTCCGGAGCATGATTGCTCCACAGTGGAGGATAATTCTTTCCAGCTCCATGTGGCTGCTCTCCTTTAGGAATGCCTTCTTTCTCCAGTCACAAAATGGTTTTCATCTGGAGGAGGTGGATAGACTCTCATAATCTGGAGTGAGCATTTGGTCTGTCTTGGTCAATAACTGAACATCGAAGGTAGAGACTTTCATGTGAGCCGTCGTGCGTTTCTGTCTCGCTGCATGTCCACGGTTCAGGGGCTCTTTTAAAATTCCTTGACCTTGACGTCTATGATTCTCTCTGAAAACATATCTGGCTGAGCAGTGGCTCCTCATAAGGACTGAAGGGTGTGTTTATTTAATGATCCTCTGGGTTTGAAAGTAGCCCAATCAAGTGGAAGCGACATGTTTGGAGGAGAGGAATGTTTTGGGGATGACATCATTTACAGGTGGATCGACCCTGGGAGACGCACTGCAGTCTATTTTTACTTTTCTGAGCTTGTACATGTACACTGTAGTTAACAGGCAGCTTTCACCAGGGGTTCAAGGTAGAGCTCCACACCACTGAAAGAGTTGGGGGGTCAGATTTTCCTACTCCTCTTATCTAAACAAACATCCCCACCAGTGCTCTGAGAAGGAGTGCACACTTAATTCCAACTTTAGCAAGTGATTCTTTGCCTCAGTGAATTAATCCTCCTTATGTAAAGTTAGTTGTTAGCTGTGCATGGCCGTCATTGGTCCACCACATAGTTCCAGACTGAAATACCTCAGCAACTATTTGATTGATTGCAGTGAAATTGTGTAAGGACGTTCACAGTGCACAAATGATCAGCAACTATGGTGATTTTGTGACTTTCCCTCATGCAAGGTTAAACCTTTTTGGCTTTTAGGGAAATGGCTCAATTGTCTTACTATTGGATTGATTGCTGTGAAATTTATGTCCCTCCTCAGGAAGAATTGTAACAACATGGTCTAGCTTTTCTTCTAGCACAATCAACACATCAGAATTTTAACTTTCCCTGTAATTTGCTTTGTCATTAAATATCTGCAAAACTAATGACATTCCCACCATCCCCAGCTCTACTTTCTTTTTTGTGTCAATTTAGCAAATTTTGGTGTGCTAACATGCTAAACTAACATGGTGAATTCGGTACTGAGTATACTGTACCTCCTAAACATCACCATGTTTGCATTGCCACTGTGATCATGTTTGCATTCATTTGGCTGGATTGTTAGGTTATGTGAATGTCTAAGTCCCTAATTAGCATCCTATTAGACCTGTATTGAGTTTCATCGACCAAATTCACAAAATCTTGTGATTATACTTGTGGATGAATTGCTTCTTCTCTGATGTCTAAAAAAAGCTTCCCCCAGGAACATGTCCTCTGAGTTTGTGCCAGGCTGGCAGTCACCATCCTCCTGAGATGCGGTCTCAGGTTTCCTCAACATACGTTGTTGCCAGACATCAGGGTTTTATCAGCTCACATCAGCCCACTGTGTCACTGAAACCCTCTGGAACATCTCCAGATGGCACTAGTAAAAGGGAGAAGGAGACCATAGAGAGCAGGACGGTAGATTTGGCAGCTTCTTCAAATAGCTGCTGTTTGAAGTTGGTCCTCGTGGATGTGTGTTTCCTGTTTCACCGTTCAGGCTTTTCAAGTAGTTGAATAGAATTTAGACATTTTGGTAATTTGGTGAAAGGTGTAATCAAGGAAGGGAATTAAATGTAAATCTCATTCTGGATAATGGTTTAGATTATGGCCCACAAATTGCAGTGTAATTATTATGTAGTTATTGGGCACTTACATAATGCTCATGGGGTACAGCAATCTTGTTAAGAGGTAACAACATAAAGTCTCAAAATAAGGAGATAACAACTTAAGCCTGCGTGCATGTGCATGTATATATAAAACAGAATTAAATAAAGCTAACTTGGACAAGGACTTGTAAACTCCTGTGCTGGCAAACCCACATGGTGCTTTGACTACCAAATAATTTATTATTTTAACTGTTATTTTATTAATGTATATATACAAGATATTTTGAGAACTTGCTTACACATTAATGCCCCTACAAGTCCTTCATAAATGTAAAGTTCTCATTATTCAAAGACTTTTTGCTTTGTTCCATGCTTGCATTTTTTATCTCCTTATTTTATACATCCATCATAATTTTCACAGTTTCCATTATATTCTCCCTCCTCATGTGTTTGCATTGTGTGCATTTGGAGTATGCATGTGACATGTTTCCACTTTGTGCTGCCTATCTGCAGGACTTTGTTATTGGATTGAAATCAGCTAAGTGCTGGTAATGTCAGAGCAGTTTATTTTTAACTGAACAGGATCCACGGGGTTGACTGCAAGGTAATGACAGGACCTTGAACCGAGGAAAGGGAAAAAATCAGTAGTGATCTCATCAAACTATATGGAGAGATACACAGAGAACAACTTTTCCAGCTCTGCCTTAGGCAGAAGCCTAATTTGACATAGATATCGCGTGGCAAAGAGTGAAAAATCCTAACTGGGAGGATGACTTTCAGAGATGTCTGCTCACACACTGGAGCCATTTGAAAGTTTCAGTATCACTGCAGGTGCAAAAGAGGAAGTTCAGCAGCAGATGAAGTCATACTCCGCATTACGTCTACTAACCATTTAATGATATTAACATCCACGCAGTCTTCCGGCTCCAGAAAGGGCTATTGTCACTGTTCGATCTGATAAACTCTAACTGGCTCTAAAGTATACATCCGTGGAAATCCCGCAGACAGTCAGAAGCTGATGTCTTGCACAGGTGTCTTGAAAAAGACTGCAGCTTTAATACAACTTCCAGCGGCCTCAGGCATTTTAAAGACACCTACAGCCCCTTTTCTGGGTCATATACGAGTGCACTAAAACCGACCGAGGTGTGTTTGGCTTGTGTGCTCCACATGGGGAATGTTGATATTATCTTGACATACAAAGGAAGCCATGAGTCTTTAAGTTGTCTGTTAATGTAAATACACAACGGTTCCCTTAACATGTTGTTAATAGCTTTTTCTAACAGAGGATTTTTACAAGCGTGCTCGCTTTAAAGGATGTTCTTCCCCCAGGCTGAGTGGAGTCGGGCTGCAGGAGACCACAAACCATGAACCAAATCGTTGTTTTGAGTCCAGCATCTTTTTCCAAACTCGAATTTCCCAAGATAAAGCCAAAGTCATTATTGTGTAGGTCAAACCTCAGGATGTGCTTGTGAAAATGTATTTATCCTTGATAATGAGCTTTGTGTTTATCATTGTACTGTACACCATCTGTGGTGTGTTGTCATCTCCTGGGTCTTTTCATTTTTTTTTTTTTTCCAAACACAATAGCCTGACTCATCAACATCGATCACTTTCTGTTCCCTGAACCTGCCAGCAATTCTTCTCTTCTTTGAACACAACGAGAAGGCCGAAGGATCCTGACTCATCATTATTGATCCCTCTCTCTGTCTGTCTGTCTCTCCCACACACTCGCGCCAGGGTTTCTTCTCTTTTTTCTTCTGAAATTTGCGTGTGCCGCTCTTGTTTAGAGCTGTTTTGTTTATCTCTACGAGGGAGAAATCCAGTATGTGACTCAACCCTGGACTCCATCTGTAACCAGGTCTCCGCCCGCACTCCTTGCAGTTCTCAACCCCCCCAGCTGCCTCAAACAGTACTCCATTACACTCTCAAATACTCTTATGCCTCTCAGCAACAGATGTGACCAAAAAAGATTAGATACAAATCCACTGGTGATAGAGCAAATACACAAACAAATCTACAGTAACTTATTTATTTATGCATTTGCTGCTGCATTGAGAACTAACAATCCTCTGCTTCCTTTCCTTCCATTACAGACAGCGTCATAAGAGACAAAGACTACGAGGTGATGATGCAGATCGACTGTGAAGTAACGGACACCAGGATCCTCCACATCAGGTCCTCCGCCATCCCACCTTTGCTCCGGGTCAACCACACGGATACGTTTTACCAGCACTCCACACCGACTGACAACCAGGCCCCACCTCCTGTCGGCGTGCTGATGGGGTCTGCTTAAGATCACCAGCAGCACCTGTATGATTCACAGACAACTGATGAAGACAAACCCATGAAGACAAAACAGAACACAAGACCTCAGTTAACACCTTTTTTTCCCATGTATGATGAAGTACATTTTAAATCCCCACACTGATTCATGATTGTGATTTAGATTTGATTGAAATCGAGTCCTTACAACACAAAGGTAGCTTAGATTGTTAGCACCAGTCGGCCACATTCTTTATGAGGGCTGATATCCGGAGGTAGCCCGTAATGGGGTCCGAGCAGTCGCTAGCTCCTTGTGTGGCAACACTGACTTCTCCCTGTGGCCCCAGACGCCCCACATAAGGGTAATTGCTTAGCAGCAGGAGGCGGAGCATTGAACCCTGAGTCACCCCGTCATAACACAAATACTTTTACCCCATAGCAGCTCTCCTCAAATCTGTTCCTTCTTTTTTGGTTCTTAATTTTCAGGACATGGTGCAAAGCCAGCAGAGGAAACAGAAAACGATTACACTGCTAAGACGACTTTCACAGGGAACTTTCCTAATTAAAAACAGAAAAATGACATATGTGATATCAGCGTTTAGAAGCACAACAAATTCTGTGCTGTGCAAAATTCAGTGCTGTGATCGTTTCTCTCTATTATTTGTAGTCCATTCACCTCTCTATATAAAGCTAATTTTATTAAGGAAAGAGTAAGAGATGCCAGGTTGATTACATTCAGCAATAGAGGCATTAAGTAAACTCAGGAAGTCAGGGTGATCTGTGAAAGTTAGCAGGCTAACCACTATGTTGGCTGTTTTCAGGTGCTCTGATTTTAGCATTGTATTGAAGAAGACTTTCAGTACATAATTTTTGGTCTCTTCACTGACTTGCTCTCATGTTAACGAACAGATTAAGATACTTTATGTATTTATTTGTATTATTATCAGACATTAATGCCAACTCCTGTGGTGTGATGCTGTTCACTCACTTTGGCTTTCAAACTTCTGTCAGATTTGTTGAGTTTTATTTTCCTGTTGTGCTTTGAACCTTTTTTAATATAATTGACTGCAGAAAATGAAATTACATATTGTATATAAAATAATAAAATGATTAAGGACTCAATTGTAAATGTTAGTAAACGGGGGGAATTTCTATAGTGTCAATATACAGATTTTATCCCCAGAAAAGTTTATATTGATTAAATTTAAAACTCCCACTTTAGTTTAGCAGCTAAGCTAGGGAGGCCTGATGTTTGACATGTAACCACTGATGAGAAACAAAGCAGCTTGATTCCTGACTTCTCCGTCCACAGGCTAAATTGCACTTTAATTTGGTGCACTTAAGCCTATATTGAAAACATTTTTTTTTTTTTTAAACTGTGATGGAGTTGCATTATCTATTAGTTTTAGCATTAGTTTGTTGTGAGAATTTGCACTATAAATGCAGAACCTGGGAAGATCAGTTCTGGCTTTAAAGGCCTTTTAATGTGTGTGTGAGCTTGTTGCGACTACCTATAATTGGGGTTTAAATAAGAAATTATACATTATCAGAATTAGTAAGTTTTTGCTCATATGGTTTTTGGTATATGTTGGTAAAACAGCTATATGTCAAAGGGCATATCTTTCAGCTACATGGTTGTACAGATGGTTATGTTTTAGCTGAACAGATGCCGCTAAAAAATAAAAGAAAAGGCCTTTTGTTTTCTTAAGCCCAGCTATCTGTGTATACTTTGCTTTCAAGAATATTTTTGATTCCCCACAATGTTTTTTACAGTACTTACTGTGGGGACAAAGCGAGAGTCCAATTACAAACTTTTGTTTTTTGTATTCTATTATGTGCATCAACCAAAATAAACACTGGATTTTCTCTAACTATATACCTTTGTGTTTATCTTTTGGGCTGTTGCCCAGCCTCATCCTATAACTGTACTGTTTTGTCTTTTGTTCAACAAGTATAATAGAGTGACTGTTTCTTGGTATTTTCTTCCACACTAACTACATTTACATCCAGTAATGATAAGCTACAGGGTGGAAAAATCATTCTCTTTTTCTTTATACACATTTTTCTCTCTGGTCTTCTAGCCTTAGTCTTCCTGTAGTTTTAATGGTCACATGCTTGAATTAAAACCAGTTATACTGTCCACTATCCAAAGAAAGACAACAACTGTTAATTTCTGAACTTTATTGTAGTCTCCTCAGAACACTGATATGGAGGGAGTAAGTGCTTTCACAAGACAAAGGTCAAAAGCAATACCTGTGATATTACCAAAGAGAGGACCTGTGGCATATGTTGCAAAGAAGAATTTAATACAAAATAATGTGTATAAAACAGAAAAATTTGTCAACATAATTTGGGGATTTTTTCAGAGTACGCCTTTATGAATTGGTTCTTTCATGTAAAAGAAATGTTATTTGACCCAAGCCAAGAACTTCTACAACCCTTGTACATTCATTTATCTCATAGGGCTTTTTTTTTTTACAGTATTACAATATATACAGTACAGCGTCATGTGTTGACTGAGGAATTGGGCTCAGTGTTTATTTCAGGTAAAATTTGAAAAAATCTTGATAAGAACAAAACTATTTAGTCACAATATACTGAAGTACATTTGTACATTTGGCCCGTTTGTCTCCATACTGAAGGCCACGTGGACTGATCTACAATCCATTCAAACCATAGAATTACCTTTTTAAAATAACTACTGTCAAACCCTTACTAAGGGTCTACATAGGCAAAATTAATATTGTATGTGACTTGGTGTCCATTGTCCCACGCATACAAAACACCCTCTTTGGGATTGTAGTCAATCTGTGTGGTGTACGTGTAGTTGTTGGTGAAAGGCATTCTGGGAATCATCTGGGTGTTTGTGTGCGTGTCGTAGGCATATTCCAGGTTGGCATCCTTTTTGTTGTAGCTGTCAACAGCGTACAGGACGCCGCACACGATGAAACAGTTCCCAAAGTGGTTTCTCCTGAGCCCAGTTCTCCAGGTGGTCTCCCTCTGCATGCTGAGGTCTGAGGGGTTCAGTCGACTCAGAACGATCACTTCCTGTAAGAAGCCCTCATCATCCAGCGCCGGGTAGATGATCCACAGGCCACTCTCGTCCACGGCAAAGTCGACGTCTGAGTGACTGCGCCACTCCCACGGCGATGATGACTCTTCGAACAGAGCATCGTGCAGCATGGTCCAGGCGGCTACGTAACGCTGACGCAGGTCGTACTTAATGATGTCTCGGGAAAAGGCACGGTTGTAGTAGAAAGCTCCATCGTAGACCACATGGCCTGTGCCAATCCAGTTGTAAGGAAGCTTGTATGAGTTTGTAAACCGGCCTAGAAAGCAGAATGGAGAAACACGAGATTTATCAAAGCAAAAGGAAACAAAAATAAGTTTTGTGAAGGCTTTGACTTCTGGCTCATACCTGCTTTGAAAACATCCAGGTTGCGGAACTCCAGGAGGTTATTCCCATAATAAAAGTTTGTGACATAAATTTTGTCATTATCAGCCTTCGGGTCCTTCATCCATGCTCCTTCGTTTTTGCCATAGGTGTTGTGAGTTACTGGCTCCGAGATTGTTGCCAAAGTGTCCTTACACTCCCCTGTGAGAGTCAGAGAAACTTGAGTGAGGATTTAGAAGCAGTTTAACATCATCCAGACCTACGTCAAAGAGTCTGAAAATAATTAGAGGCTTTTGTTTTAACCAGCTTGAACCACGGAAAGAGTGACGTTGCCACAAAGGACTGTGCACCGAATCACAAAGTTTATGGATTCACAGAACAATACCAATTTCATATTTTTTTAAACTACATCTCTTTAAAAATATGAGGCATGATATCAGTCTTCTCTATTCGGTATGCCAAACTAATTAACACAAATGTTCAAAGCAATATGCACTTGCATTTTTGTCTAAGTGTTTGCTTCGGTGTTTTGCCGCTAGGTGTGGTTTGCATTTGGTGTTTCACACTCAACACCACTCCCATCAGCCTCAGCTGTATTTGTATTCTGTGCTGACTAAGATGCTATCATGCATACCAATGTGTTAATCTAAGATGGTGAACATGGAGAACATTGTACCCGTTTAACCTTAGCATGTTAGCGTTGTGATAGTGAGAAAATGACACTAACGTTTAGTTCAAAGCACTACTGTCCCTATGAGTACAGCCCCACAGAGATGCTAACATGGCTGCAGACTCTTACTCCTGTTTCATTGCACCTTCCTTCCCACTCGCCAAATAACATGCCCAGCTCTGTAACATGTAGGTGGCACTTTTATCTGTGTGAATGGATTTGGTATTGATTAAATCAATAGCAAAAGAAACATTTACAAGCTTGACGAAAATAAAATCGAGCTTCCCCTCATTCAACATCAGAGCTCAACATACCACGTTTTGCTTGGGACTCCTCCTGCCTTTGCATTGGCTCGTCTGATCCCGGGTATCCCTCCTCCTCCTTACCCTCATTCCAGCTGATTTTGTATTTGCGTTTGACTTGAGAAGCCTGCCTTGTTGTAGTCGTAGTAGTAGTGGTGGTGGTGGTGGTGGTTGTGGCTGTGGCTGTAGTTGCGGTTGTGGTGGCAGTGGCTGAAGAAGAGGTAGTCTCAGGAGTGGTGAAAGGCGGAGAAGTGTGTGGAGACAAAGTGGTCGGTCTCTGTGTAGTAGGAGGCAAAGTCGAGCCCAGAGAGACAGTGGACTCCATTTCCTGTCCTGGTGTCATGGTAGCAGCCTGTGTGGAGGTAGCTGTTGTGGAAGCTGTTGTGGGGTGTATTGGCGCTGAGGTCGGGGCAGCGTGTGTTGTGATGGTCATAGTGGAAGTTGGGCTGGTAGCTGAAGCCTCCGTGGTTGGGTGCGGTGCAAGTGTGCTGGAGTGAGTTACAGTGCCGCTAGGTGTGGTTTGCATTTGGTGTTTCACCTCAAGGGTAGAGGTTTCCATCGTGCTGGTTGGAATATTTGTTGTTGTGAATGCAAGTGTGGTTTCCTTTGTGGCTTTATTTTCAGATGGTTGGGTTGTGCTCACTGTAGTTTCAGCTGACTCAGTGGCAGTGGCGCTTAAAGAAGTGCTGGCCGGTTCAGCCATCAAAGGCATTGGCAACTTAGTGATTCCAGCTGTGACTCTTTGAGTGGTCTGAGGTGCAGCATCTGTGGTCCTGGTTTTTTGTGTGGCGGTGGTTGGTCCAAACGTGATGCTCTTCATGGTGGATGTGTCATTCTGGACATCTGCAGATGCATCCACTGTTGTGGTTTCAGCTGTGCTGAAAGCTTCTGAGGTGGGCTTACTTTCTTCTGTTTTTTTTGATTGGATGGTCTTTTTGAAATCGTGCAGAGGACCTGTTTTCTTTGGTTGAATTGATTTCAGTCCCATCCTTGTCCTTTGAGGCGCTCTGTGTTGCAAAAGATTCTCCTCAATGAAGAGATTAATTGGGCCATCACCACTGAATCCATGATACTCAAAAACTAGAAAAGATAAAAGAAAATATTTGATTAAATACATTTTGTGATTATTTGATACAATCAAAACTGTAATTCATCTCTGAGCTAATAAATTACACTGCAAACAAATAGTAGAAGCCAGAGGATCAAACTTATTTATAACTATATTTTTGCAGTAACCACAGCAGCTGACAGACGGTCCTGATAGTCTAGGCTTATGTAGAATCTTTGGAACTTTCAGTGTTCTGACATTAAGTATTGTAATGTGATTATCTATCCAGAATGGTTAGCAGAGAGTGGACGTATAAGGAAAAGTTATTTAAGCATAGCTGTGATGTGTTTTTTTCTCTCCTGCTCCCTGTAAAGCTGACTGAGGGTTTGCACTCACAGTTCTCTCCTGGCTCTCCATCATCCGCCACCATTGGATCTGGCTCAGATTTATAAAATGTCATTCCTCTGATGATCATTCCACTGGGGCCAGTCTTTGACACCTGAGACGCCTCCTTGTTAACCACGTTTTTGGGAGTCACCCGAGGTTTGACCTCAATGATCTGAGCAGAACCATCTGTCTGTAGGAAGGACGGATTTTCCCCAATAAATTTCTCCTCATACTTTTCCTGTTAGTGGACACAAAGATTTCGTAAGGTGAAAACATACAAAAGGAGACCAATGTTATATATATATGTCAGTATTTGTCAGTATCAGCTTTTGACAATGACAGAGAGATTTAGTGTCACATGAGAGTGTGAATGCTGTTTCATGATGCACATTCATCCTACCAATAGAAGAACATTTTGAGTTGAGTTATTCTGTGACAAGAATATGCGGAGAGCTATTCAGAACAAGATTAAGTGGTACTAATAGGAAATTATACAACCATTGCACTGGTAGATGTTGAAACAAGCTTCCACGTTGGAACAGTGGGTCAAAGTTGAACCCAAACGTCAGTCTACAAACTGTGACTGGGTAGTATCTCTACCATTCACCTTCATTTTTATTTCCCAATATATTTGGCAAAAAAAAAGTATGATAATCTGGCCGCTTGTGTTACTTGTACCGTCTGACTTCTTTTTTAGGCTATGTGGCCACATTCACAGATCTTATTAATTAAATTGGTGAGTACAATTTTATTATTACTGATGGAAATAATGAGTGTGACCCAAGTTGCAATAAACCTGAATTTTCCTTGAATAAAGAAAAAAAATGTTCATTTTCAAACACTGATTTATGTTAAGTACTCTTGCTAAACTTAACTAGCTTTGTGAATCACTTGCATGTGAAGCCCAGGTCCACCCAACACTGCTGGACAGGCTCTCCTGTCACTGGTCTGAGGTCTGCTGTCGTCCACTTGGTCTGCCAAACCTTCCAGTTTCCTCAGTAACTCTTACACATTTTTGGTCCTTAATCATGGAGACGATGATTTTATGAAGGAGTTTTTGGAAAGAACACATAATTGTTCCTTTTGTTTTGAAGGAACAATTATGTCTTCAAGACTTCATAATGCTTTGCCGGTCTGAGCAGTAACATGAATCCAATCTTACTTCTTTTATCAGTGTTCCTTCCCTAAACTCAAGTTGATTTAGTCCTTAGTTAGTTGGTGCCTTCACAGCTGCTCTTTATATAGAATACTGCATATCGCACAATGTGACACTATCAGTGCATGTAACACATGATGAAATCACAAAGTCTTACCAATTGTAAGTTTATCAACTTCTTTGGGCTGCGATTAATATATTCAGTAATAACATCACAGTAAGTTGCAACACACCGGTGTAAGTTAATGTGAGTGAAACATAAAAATAGTTGTAGCACTTCAATTTATAGCACAATATTTAGTCCAATATTTACTTGTATCTATAAGTTAATATTCAGTAATAATAACTACAAAATGTAGTAGTAAATATCAGAATTAATATTAAGTACTAGGTGTACTTGCTAACAACCCGTAATTATCTACAGTTAGGACTCCATACACTTTATTGTACTTGGTATATAATTATCTGGCAAATACTTGGAATTAAAGTATAATTTGTTAGCTAATGTAAGCTAATTTAGTGAAACATACCTGTTACAGTTTTATTGTATGGAATAACAACATTTAAAATCATAAGTAAGTGAAAACTTACTATTTACAATATGTTGGTATTACTTGGCAATTAAAGATAATCAGCCTTTTTCGTGAATAATTACATAGTAAATACAAAGTAATTACTATACCTACCGTATGTGTTATGTCAGGGCACTAACTACAGGCAACAATTACTTTGAGAACCAATAGTTATGTAGTTATTACTATGTTATTATAGTACAGTAAAATAAGGAACGCCCAACACTACTGATGTTTATAGCTTAGCCCCCTGTTGCTGACCCCACCTGTTAACCCTATAATATCAGTGTTAAGATGTATCTCTTACCTCTGGGTTCTGATATGCTGCGGCCTTGCTGACCTCACTGAGTCTCTTCTTGTCCTGATGCCGGTGCGGGGGAGGGGTGGACGTGCTTTCGGTCGCATGTGCCTGGATCGGGGGGCTCTCCTGGGGCTTCACCTCCTCTTTGGTGTTGTTGTTCACAGACACTGCCTTCATGCAGTCATGGACAAATCAAGATATCATGAGAAAAACGTCACGTTTATTTAAACGGAAAATAGGCCGCAATCATCAGCAGTGATAATCACTTACAGAAGGAAAAAGAAAGAAAAACACTAAAGTGGTGCGCCTGCTACCTTGAGTCATTAAGAGACCTTTCTCACAGCGGACATTTGACGTGTCATATGAAAAGTACAGGTGTTACTAATAATGTTAAAGAGCACAATTATATTCAAATGTCCCAGTAAGTTATGTTAAGTGCCAGCATGCACAATACCAGGACCCTGAAACTGAAGCAGCTGAATGGAATCAGCCATGATTCATTTGAGTTTAACCTGTGTTTTTCTACTTGTGGCGTTACAAAATGTCAATGCTACAACAATTTCAGTGCACTTGATGCTCATCTCCCTTACACTTCTTAGAATGCACTTTAAATTGCAATGAGCATCTCTGCTCACCAACTGACGTCATTACACTTGCACTTCTCTACAGTTGACCTTGTTACGTGTCATACCAGGACACAGCTGACACTAATAAAATCAATTATTGGCTATGCTTGATTTACACATTATTAACTGCAGCTGTGTTATCTATGCCAAGACAAGGACTTAAAAATAGTCATTTCCGAAGCAAATGCAGCGAGTGCCTTGACAGTTTGGACACTGCAGCTTTCTTCACATCAGGCAGGTACAGTATGTTGTATGTGATGCTGTTGTGTTCTGAGTTGTGGCATACGTCAATGTAACTCATTAAATTAATGTTAATTCAATCAGTGACCCAATTAATTCCACTTTACTCAGTGATTCGGTACTCATAGGAAGTGAAACATAAAACTGATCGAGTTCCAGCCAGCTGCTGCTGTTAATAGTTGTGAGATAAAACCCTAAAAAGTTTAGTAATTTGGAACCCTTTTTAAAAAAAAAAAAAAGATTAAAAACACCAATGCTACAGTCACACAGGTGTTTTCAGTTATTCTGGATAATTAGACTCCTCTCTGCATGGGCATGTTGGTTTTGCTGCACCAGTTCGGGCAGGACAACTTTATGATTTATGATGTTTATGATTCATTTGAGTATATGAGGTTTGGTGACTTGGTGACTCTTTACATTAAACAATTCATACTGTACAGCTTTAAGTAATTTCATTAGAACTGACACATTTAGTCAACTAAAAATACTATTCTACATTTAAATGGTTCATATTTTTATATTTATTAGAATTCTAAAGTAATTTACTAAAAAAAAAACGTGAACAAAGATGTTATTTTGCTGGTCCATTATAACATATCAGTGAGTAATTTATTCAAAAGGGGTTCAATATTTAGATAAACTTCCATATGTAATGGAGAGCCTGAACAATCCGTCCAGGTCCAGAATTTAATGGATCCTGTTTAATTGGACCCACTGACTCCTGATACTGATACAAACACACCTCCTACCACCAGTTTCATATTTGCATGTACGTCTTTGTTCAAAAAAGAGGTACACTGTACCTTTTCAATGTTTTCCACGCGATCCAGGAGCTTGTTGGTGAGGGAGTGCAGCTTCAGTAGGTCCATGCCATAGAAGGAGCCCTCCAGCAGCTCAAGGATGGTGGAAAGCTGCAATGATCAAGTGGATTCCGTCAAAAGGGTTTACCAATTCAAGACATGCCACGCGTAAAACAGGCCTATCCTCAGCACATCCAAACTCTGTGGATGAAATGTTGGACTATCCTTTCCTGAATTTGATTTTAAAAAAAGTGACATCCGTGTCCCAGTCATCCGAGCAGCCTTCAGCCTGTTAGGGGCTTCAGTGTGGGGGGTCTGGTATGCACGGAAAGGACAGGATGACACTTCACCTTGACATTCTCTTTTCCAGCCTCCCTAAGTCTCTTCAGCCTGAACTCTCCCTCGCACGGGTTGACTGCTGACGGAGGAGCGATGCAGGCGCACTTGCACTGCGGTCCAGATGTGATAGTCTCCACAGTGTAGAAGTCCTGCGCGGCGGCGCTCCCTTCTTCTATCCGCCGGCAGGCGCTCCTGCTCAGGGGTCTGACAACACATTTACACCGACAGTCAGAGCCTTCCGAGAGGGCTTTCACTTTGTCATAATCACCCAGCAGCTACAAAGAGAAGAGGACGAATGTATTTTCCACAACGCACAAACAAAAACATTTGAATTTTCACGCACGAAATGTTGAAATGTCCACAAAAGATCTGAAGTAAAGAAAAGGGAGAATTTCTCCTACCTTAGAGAGGATACTCTCCTGGCCATCTATCTCCTCCTGCAACTTGTCATTTTGCTCTTCCTTGCTCTCCAGTCCTGACCTGGGATGTTCACCCACGGACTTTGGCGCTGCAGAGCTCCATGGAAGAAACGCGCAGCACATCGCGGTGATGATGCCGAACTTATACATGCTGATGCTCACAGAGCGCCCAAAGAACAAATAATGCTGCAAGTGTGTTCGCAGGCACAGCCTGTCATCTATCAATTCAGCTGCCAAAAAAATGTCATAGCCCGCTTCTGGCTTCCAAATTACAGATGTGTGTCCAGAAGTGTCATCAGATAGCGAGGTTAAGCTTTATGGTGCCATGTCATCTTTTTCACTGTCACAGTGACGGCGGGCTGGCTGTGAGTGGAGGAGCTGAGCTCTCTGTGAGAGAGCAGCTGGCATCTGCAGCTGGAGCAGAGCTGACAGGAGGCGGACCTGATCCAAGAGGTGAGGAGGAGTTCAGCTGAAACCTGACTGCTCAAATATGATGGGGCAAACTATTATCACCAGTCATGATCTTAAAAAAAGAGCTGGGATGTTTTGTCTAATTTGAAAATTTCTTTTAGACTCAACTTGCAGTTAAAGGTTGTGAAACATACATCAGAGTCAAATATAAAACAGCAGCCTGTTGCATTTTGATGAGATGCTGCTCAGTTTCACCCTCAGCTGTGGTTTTGCTGCCCTCTAGCGGCAACAGTGTTCACTTCAGAGACGACAAAACAGCACTGGAATTTACTTGTTTATTTGTACTTTAAGGCACATTTGAGGTATGCACTTATCTTAATCAAACGTCTTCATGTAATTTGATGTATGTGTGTGTGTACAGAAATCGAATATGGGATGTTCAGTTAAGGCACGTGGTGCCGTGTAGGACATTTGTCCCAAAAATAATAAACCCTGTGATATGATACCAAAAGTGTAGTTGCCTTGTGTCTTTGTGATCATCATCCATAGGAGAACAATCAAGTACTACATTTAATACTATTATTATATTTACAAATATTGTCGCAGTCACCGTCAAAATTGCACATATTCTCTAAAATCCACAAAGGCCCCAGCTGAACTGCAATTCACTTTGCAATTTGTTTAAAATTACTTATGATCAGTGTACGAAAACAATAACCCACAACAGCCTTTCTGTCAAATGATTTTTCATGATGAATACAAAAATTCTATTCATACTCTCAGTAAGTGTCTTATTTCTACTTGATTTCTTCATCGATAGTGATCCTCAGTATAGTTTAAGTAAGAAACCGTTAGCCAGATCTGATACAGCAGCAGAGTTTCGTGCTTGGCCTAAAGACTGAAAGAGAAGTGATTATCTATGTCCACTAGCACCCTTTACGTTCAATCTTTTCCACTGCTGCCACAGGGAGGATGAGGTGAGAAATGCGGCTCCACAGTCCACTGTACTTGTCAAGGTCCATCTTGTCAAAAGATACAGGATAGTCATGAGAGAGGAACTTTTTCTTAAGGTGGTCGTCCACCATCTCCTCCACAGTACTCAGACTGCTGGCAGGAACCTCCTCTACGTCCTCCAGCAGTACTGTGAAGATCAGACCAGTCTCCTTGTAGGCGGCATTCTCGTGGTCACAGTAGCGGTAAAAAATGAGGGTGGAGCCAGGAGGAAGCTCCTCGAAGCGGTGGATGACAGCCATGGGTTTGTCACCTTCAAACGCTCTCTGCAGCTTTCTGTCGATCTCCAGTTTGACCTGGTCGCTGTCCTGGCTGGCTTTGCTGGTGCCATCGATGTGGAGGACGGAGGCGTTGAGGGCAGAGGAGAAGGCAGAGGCCAGGTCGTGAGCCATGCAGTACAGTGTCTTCTCAGCTTTGGCTCCCGCAGTCAGGATTAGACTGACTGGCTCTGTGGGCTGGGCTGTCTGGAGGTGCCTCACCAGGTGGATTTTGCTCCTACTCCAGAGCTCAGCACGCTGGTTAGGGAAACGAGACTTCATTTTTTCTAACTGCTTGAGGAAGATGTCTATTTGTTGAATGTCGCTTTTCTGAGGTGGAGGCTCAGGATGGAGGACACACTGTACCAGGATAGCACCAACTAATGCAACCACTATACCCACGATCAGGAATCTTCTATTTCCTATGGAGAGAAGGCGCATGTGGTGTCTCAACCAGTACGTTGTTAGTCATTCAAAAGTTATTTATAAGTAATACACAACATACAGTGTTAGAGAATTATTTTTATTAATGACTATTACTGAGATGATAACACCCACAGAAAAAGTAAAAAGATTACCTTGGGGTTTTTCAATAACTTCTATGTCTGTAGGTTCACTACGTTGCAGAGTGGGTGAAGATTTATCTTCTGGCATGTCATTGTCATTCATCTGAGGAGCTTGAACCTCCCTCAGGCTGCTTTCATTATCTGACCAATAAGAGAAAAAAGACACAAACTTACACTCTTAACACAAACTGACACCGCGAACACTGGAAGTCAGCAGCTACACGTTCATGCTCCCTCACTGGCTTCCCACAAGTGACCTGTGCTTGTTGTGCTGTGATGATCAGCCCCTCAAAGCAGAAAGCTAACGGAAAGAAACAAACCAGTAACTGAAATTGAATGAAAGTTAGACTCACTCTTTCCAGCTTTACCGTTTCTGTTGTTCTATGGTTTCTTTATCAGCTCCAGCTTTGTGTCCCCCTACTTGACGACCCTTTGTGCTTGTTTCTTTTGTCTTCCCCACTTTGGTTTACTCTTGACAAATTTATAATGGTTTAACTTTCACAACAGCTAAAGCGTGAGCATCGCTGTTACATTGTAAAAAATACATCGAAAAATCAGATGTATTTAGTCCTCTACAGATCTGAAACTATTCTATCAATTCATACCTTTACGTTCTTCCACCTAGATTACTGTAAATCCCTCTACACATGCCTCAGTCAGCTGCTTACAATTTAAAGCGCTTACAGTTGTTTCAAAATGCAGCCTCCAGACTATTGACTAGAACTACCTGCCACTCCCACATCACCCCAGTCCTTGCATCCCTCCATTGGCTTTCTGTAAAATTCAAAAAAAATGACAAAATCCTGCTGATTACATATACGTCTCTTCTTGACCTTGCCCCCAGCTACATTTCTGATCTTCCCGTTTCTCATTCCACTTGTCCACCTCTCCGATCCTCAAATCTCAGCCTTCTGTCCATCCGCTGCTCAAACAAACAGAACAAAAGGTGGCTGTGCCTTTGCTGTCCCAGCCTCGACGCTTTAGAATCATTATCTCCAGTCTGTCAGATTTGTGGAATATTTTGACTGTTTTAAGTGGTGTCTAAAAACTCACTGTTATATAGGGAAGCTTTTTCTCCTCAACTGACCATCCTTGTCTTCAGTTCTGGTTCATTTGCTTGACCTGTCCTTCATTGTGCTGTGTTTTATACTGTTTTGCAACTTCATTTTCATGCTTCTTTTCCTTCTCTTGTCTTTTATGTTCTTGTCTTTGATTATTCAGCCCACACATTTTAATTGTTCACGTATGTGTTTTGTGAATCATTTTGTAACTATGTGCTTTAGAAAGTGCTATATAAATAAAGCTTAACTTACTTACTTGCTTATTTACACTTTATGTGGGATTTCAGAAAAAAATTCCTGTAGAAAAGGCCACAAATTAAGGCCTGTCATGTTGTTGTGTGATGCTTTGTAGATGCAATGTTACGAGGTTCATATGGGAGCAGCCCCCCCCCTGCTGGTTATATATATATTGTAACTGATGACACTCAGTCATAGAAGTGTATGCTCTGGTGGATCAAAGGAGTGAGGGAGTAAGATCGAGTGGTTCATTGACATCGCAGCAAGTGGTCTGTGCATGGATGAAACGTGTGAGTATGTGTGTATGCATTGTTAAGGTGCCGTATTGCATCGTGCATCGAGTGTATGCTGTGTCAGTGTTGATATGCTAGTCAGGTAAAGTATGTTTCAGAGCTGTGATAGTATAAATGAGAGGCAAATGAAGATGTAATTATTGCAGTATCCTTCCTTGAAGTTTATTGGAGCTTCAGGGTATATGGTTTATTTATTTATTTTTATTCATTTGTGTATTTGTGATTCCTATTTATATAGAGAACCTCATGACCATATTGCCTGAAAAGGAAGAAATAAACAGCGCCTGAACCATCCATCAACTACCTTTTTTATTGAGTCCTCTGAAGATTTGGCTTAAATGGTGTTCTGGCTGACACATCATTACCTGTATCTCCACTACAATTCCAGTGTGGTGCGAGTTGCCTTTTAATCCTACAGTATTAAGAATAGGTCTGTCAAGTTTTAGCTGTTATTTGGTTCAAAAGTTTGACTTCTGTCATCACTATGACACTAAAAAAAGGACCTAAAGGAAAGAAGAAAGGACCTAAGGAAAAGTTCCAAGATTACCTTGTGGTTTTCCAATATCCAATGGGTATGTAGGTTCAGTAGTCTCCAGAGTAGATGAGGTTTTATTCTCTGACATAAAATGTTCCATCTTCTGAGGAGCCAAAACCTTCTTCAGGCTGCTTTCATTGTCTGTCAAATGAAGAAAAAACATGTTAACAAACAGGCACCACGAACACTGGAAATCAGTAGCTACATGTTCATGCTCCCTCACTTGTTTCCTCCCAGTGAACTTTGCTTGTTGTGTTACAGTGTGGTGAGAGTTGCCTTTTTAATCTTACAGTATTAAGAGGAAAAGATCAAATCAATTAAAGTCTGTAAAGTTTTAGCTGTCATTTGATTCAAAAGTTTGACTTCCGTCATCACTCTGACACTAAAATAAGAAAGAGAAGAAAAGACCTAAGGAAAAGTTCAAAGATTACCATGTGATTTTGCAATATCCAATTGGTCTGTAGGTTTAGTAGTCTCCTGAGAAGGTGAGGTTTTATTCTCTGACATACAATGTTTCATCCCCACAGGAGCCAAAACCTTCTTCAGTCTGCTTTCATTGTCTGTCCAATGAGGAAAAAAAACATGTTAACAAACAGGCACCACGAACACTGGAAGTCAGTAGCTACATGTTCATGCTCCCTCACTCGTTTCCCACCAGTGAACTTTGCTCGTTGTGCTCCAGTGTGGTGAGAGTTACTTTTTAAGTGTTACAGTATTTAGACAAAAAGCTCAAATTCTGTAAGGTTTCACCTGTCATTTGATTCAAAAGTTTTACTTCTGTCATCACTCTTCCATTAAAAAGAAACAAGAGAAAATAAAAAAATAACAAAATTACCTGCTGATTTACCAGTATCCCCCCCTGAATGTGTAGAATCAGTAGTCTCCAGAGTGGGTGAGGTTTTTTTCTCCGATGTAGCTAAAACCTTGTCCGTGTCGCTTTCATTATCTGACCATTGGGAGAAGGAAAAAATGGTTACTACAAACTGGATTAAATATATACTGCAAACATTGGAGGTCAGCAGCTACATGTTCATGCTCCCTCGCTGACTTCCCACCAGTGAACTGTGCTTGTTGTGTTGTGATACTAAACACCCTAAAGCAGAAAGCTAAAGGAAAAATATCTCCAGTAACTAAAATAAACCAAAAGACAGACTCACTCTTTTCAGCTTCGGTGTTTGTGTCGTGCGTCCTGTCCAGGGTTTCTTCGTTAACTTCAGCTTCTGCTTCATCTACCTGGTCATCCTTTTTGTGCGTTTCTGGTGCTTTCTCTTCCTCACTGTGGTCTCCTCCTGATACATTTATAATTACAATTACTTATAATTAAAATAACTTCCACAAAGCATCAGCATCTCTACAGTTACATTTTAAGTAGGATTTAAGAAAAGGCCCAATGCAGTGAGAGTTGCCTTTTAAATTCTCCTGTAAATGAAGGTTCAGTTTTTGTTCTGTATGGTATTAGCTTTCATTTGATTCAAGGCTGACTAAAAAGAACAGAGAGAAGATAACCACAAGATTACCTCCTGATTTTCCCGCAGCCCCTGAGGTGGGTTCAGTAGTCTCCAGAGTGGGTGAGCTTTCATTCTCCATGTCATTTTCATTCTTCTGAGGAGCTACAACTTTTGTCAGGTCACTTTCATTATCTGAACAATGGGTGGAAAAAAAGTACATTACAATGATAAAGTATAACACACTGTACATTGTACATTCAAGGTAAAGCAAACAAACAAACAGAAATAAACAAACAATAGCATAAATAAATAAATAAGTTATGTAGAAGCAAGGGAAACACATACACACACTATCCATCACACTAAAAACTCACTGATTGAAGAAATTAAACTTAATTAAGGATTACTTCTCAGCAATGAAGGACTATTTGATAGAAATTAAAAACTGACATTATTCTAATGGTGATAATGATGTTTCTAGATGAGATTAGTACAGCTGACGCAGAAACACATTTGGTACAGATGCACTGAACGGATTCATGTATTGACCTTGCTTGAATAGTTTACCTTCTGGGTTTTGCTCGAGAACAGTCTTCCCCTCTTTGTCCTCAACACTTGCTGGGAGATCCATATTGATTGATGGGCTGTTTTTTTTTCCTTCAAAACTGTAAAACAGATTCAGGTTTAATTTCAAAGTGGGCTCTCACATGCAATGACTTTTGGCTTGATATATTCGTGCATGACAATAAACACAGTGAATAGAAACCAACAGCAAAGAAGTACTGCAGTAAGTACTACTACTACTACTGAAGTAAGTAGAAAATAGAAAAATGCGAAAAAAGATTATAAAAACAAATATACAATATGACAGTTCTCACATAACTAAGTTTTAAAAAATGACACATTAAGTAAATGTACGCTATTGCTCGAAATATACTAGTCCAAAATAACTTATACCTGCTCTGTGCTGGTCGGTTCACCCACTGATTCACTGGATGGTTCACATCTGTATTAAAAGAAATTGATGCACAACATTTTTTTTATGTAAAAGACACAAGGATTAGTTTGCGACAGATTCTCGTCAAAAGTTCAAAGTCCCAAATGATACTGTAAAGCTGGTTGTGTCATGTGTTGTGTTATCTGCCAACGTGGAAAGGCACCTTTCAAACCCTTAAAAAACACATCTGATATCTAGGAATTCACACTTAAAATGGACTTTGATAATGGAAATTGATAACACAGATTGCTTGGGATCCGTGAAACTGCCAGCACATAAAATAAAACAACTCAAACTCAAATTTAGTTTAAATGTATTTTTCGATGTTTCCCGGCGTGTGTTGCTAACTCACATTTAGGCAGGGGCTTACGACTTGCTGTGCGAAAACTGCAAGCAGAAAGAAGATGTTCCGTGATAGTTTTTGCTGAGTAACAGCTGGTAGAAAGCGAAACTAAAGTCACTACAGGTAAAGAAACGGTGGTTAGCTGAGGAGCTAGCAGGCTAAGTGACAGATGCAAACGTCACTTTCGTCAGCAGTAACAGCTCTGGTCTTCAGTGACTGCCTTCGTGCTACTTAATTAACCTGTTTTAAGTCGTTGTCTCTAATCTCTAACTCTTATCAATCGTACCGTAAACCATATCGCGGTGAAATACGAGCAGCGTTACGCCTTTCTTATGGTTTTATAGCCGCCTGTGTCGAAGGGTCACAGACGTTCAGACGGAACCTTCAGCAGCTCTCGTGTTTCCAGGGAGATGGTGGGACTTATTTCCGGTCTCTAAATGTTTCCCCCCCTGCAGCAGTTTCAGGGAAGTCGACCGCTCGTTTGTATGTGAAAAAGGCACTTGTTAGTGTCGTTTGATTCACATTTTGGGCATCGCTCGGAGTTGAAGCTGCTCACAGATGTCGTCCAGGGCCTCGGCAAACGCGGCGACTCCCTCTCTGAGACGCTCGGCGAGGCAGTCGTCACGTAAAGGTGAGAAAAGTTGACTATTATTAGGACGAGTAGCTTAGCATAGCCCTCAAAGCTAACGTTGGCTGACTTTTGGAAGTCATTCATAAACCGCTTATAACTTTATTAAAAATGATTTTGTGTCAGGATAAGCAGGTATAGAAAATGGATGGATGGATGGATGGATGGATGGATGTAGCTTCTGTAATGGATGTCCAGAAGCTGTGATGCATTTATTTTGTGTGAATGATTTGTTGTAAAAAAAAAAAAAACCAACAACTGCGCTTTCATTTTAGAAAATGTTTTGAAAAAGTTTTGCTTTTCTTGATTTCACTAGAATGTGTTGTTTTGTCTCTTTTACAATGATACGCAGAAAAAACGCACATTTATACGTGAATAATATAGTTATTATAATGGCCAAATTCCATATTCATAATTGTGAATTTACAGGTACAAAACTTTGATTTATTGCTTTAAATAAAGGGTTCAAACCATATACTTTGAGTTCAACTGCCTGAAAAACCAAATGCAGTTAAAACTATAGCAGTATGTACCATATTAAAAGTGGTTATTTAAGTTTTTATCTTACCTAAAATGAAATATGTACTTGTTTTGTTTTATTATTTGTACTTGTTATGTATTCATAAATGATTTTTGCTCTAAGAAAACATTAGTGGACTTTAGTTTACCTAAATTTTAGAGAACCTTTTACATTTCTGCTCTAGCCAGCTTTAGTGGGTTTATTCACTGTATTATTGTTTTTCTGCTCCTAATGTAGTTTTGAGTGTTGAACCAACTCCCAGAAGTCCTATAAGGAAGAGCAAAAGGGGGTTAGAAAACCAAGCCTCTGTTGCAGCTGTCAATGGTTCCAGAGATGTGGAGAATGGCTCAGAGGATGGAGGTTGGGTGCTCCACTTCACAGCCCTCAGCTCTATTCAAAGTAACGTAAAAAAATCAACCTAAACTTTTATTTCCCAATTCACAGAGTCCCCTGAAAAGAGGAGCCGGCTAGGCAGCAGTGGTGATGACAATAAGATGGATGTGCAGGAATCAGTTGAAAAGCTGGAGGATGATGAAGACCAGGAGATGGATAACATGCAGGATTCCCGTCAAGCTGTTTATCAATCAAAAATAAGCAGAGGTCAGGGTTGCAACTAATGAACACTTCGATTATCAATCAATCTGCCTAACATTTCAGTGCTAGACCATAATTGCCAAATTTTGGCATTTTTGACATGTTTATCTACTCGGCACTTTCCTATGCACTTGTCTCATGAAATAGATGTGTTCTGTCATTATTTATTTGCAATGTCTTAAAAACCAAAAGTGAAAAATGTCCCTCACAATTTGCATTTTCTTCATGCATGTGTTTTATGCAACCAGTCGTCTAAAATGTAAATGTATAGCTTATCATTGTGTTTTAAAATTATAAAACACTAAAAGGCAACAAAATCTTACACATGGGAACGACTCAAAAGATTAACCAGATAAATAAAAAAGATACATTTGTAGCGTGATCATCTAACCGCTTAATTGTTTCAGCACTTACGAGCCAAGGTTGCATGTCACGCATTGCATTTTGCGATGAGTGACATTTTTGTTTAATTAATAATACAACATTATTGAATACAGTGGTAAGCAGTCCATATTTGAGTTTGTTTTTCATTCACATCTCAGTTAGGGCCTCACAATCTCTTTGTGTGTGTGTGTGTGTTTTAATGGATCAGCTAATGCATGCACTTACTAACAAATGAAAATGTGTCATGTTATTTGCAGGTGAACTTCGCTATCAATCAGGCGCCCTCGGAGATGTGAATTTATCACCTCATGTTCCACTCCATGATTACTGCCAATCCAGACCTGCTGTAACTGAAAACACAGTCTTGATGAACACAGACAGAAGTAGGAAAATGCTATATCTCTATTCTGCATGGGAATGATTACATCAAGGAATGATAATACAGTCATCGTAATCTAGCTTGTTTGTTTTCAGTAAAACAATCAGTAAAAGGACCTGTAGCCCCTTCCAAGTCTTCTGCGCAGACCAGATCACCGCTGATGAGACTTGATAACCCTAAGATCCCCAGCATGGATGAGTACAGGAGGAAGATGGAGGACAAAGGCAATACCCCTGGTACTGTAAACATTCTTCTTTACCTAGATTTTGTTAAGAAAAATGCATTAAGCACCTATCCCTATGGATTTACATCTCTAAAAATGATCAGATTTTTACATGAATGAAACTTGCCTCATTTTTAGGCGTATGTGCATTTAGCATCCCAAGCACCCATCCAACCTCGGAGAAATGCAATATTCGTCAACGTGTGAATAAAATGCAGTCACGGGAAGAAACATCTCAGCACAACAAACAAGGTATTATAGCTTCAATAATATAATTTTAGCAGAATATAATGTGGTTGACACTGATTTCATGAGATTCTCTCTTTTAAAAGGGTTAAAGGAAACTGCTGTTATCCAGAGAAGCTCCGGATATTCATGTAGAGGTAATCTGTAGTAGTCTATAGTATTAATTGCATCATCATTACACTCAGAGATACTACTTCTACATTATTTGTTCTACTACATTTCAATGTTGTCTTGTATCTTTTCAGGATTCATGTGGTATATATTACATTTTGTTCTTCTGGTGCTGCTTGGTTCTGCTGTCTTGCTGGCATACAAGACCTCGCCTTGGTTCCAAAAGATTGTAGATGGTGTGCGTCTACCCAAGATGGTCAAGCAAGATGAATTTGCAGATCAGTTGTCTCTTCTTGAGGCTCGCTTCCCAAGTCAGCAACCTGAGTTGTGGAGGAGGAGCAAGATCCATCTGGGGAAGCACCTCCAGACATCCCAGCCCACAGAGCCAGTCAGTCTAATCCTGACTGCAGGAGCCAAAGCTGAGAAGACACTGTACTGCATGGCTCAGGGCCTGGCCTCCGCCTTCTCATCTGCCTTCAACGCCTCTGTCCTCCACATCGATGGAGCCAGTAAAGCCAGCCAGGAAAGCGATGAGGTGAAGCTGGACATTGACAGCCAGCTGAAATCAGCCTTTGAAGGAGACAAACCCGTGGCTGTCATCCACCGTTTTGAAGAGCTGCCTCCTGGCTCCACACTCATTTTTTACCGCTACTGTGACCACGAGAATGCCGCGTACAAGCGTGTGTTCTTGTTGTTCACTGTGCTACTGCCTCAGGATGAGGTCAGCGATACACTGAGTCTGAAGGAAGTGGAGGAGATTGTGCAGGACTATGTCAAGGAAAGGCTGGTCAGCTCCAGCCACCAAACTGCCTTTAATAAAATGGACAGTGACAAGTACAGTGGACTGTGGAGCCGCATCTCCCATCTTATTTTACCTGTGGTGTCTGAGAAGGCCGTAGAACAGAAAGGATGCTGAGGAAGCATGATGACGTGAAAGACTAAGTCGGGACACCACTTTGGACCTGATATTTCTCGGCACTGCGCAGCTATGAAACAAAAATGTAATATGTAAATATAACATATGCTTTTATATTTCACATAGTACCTTGAATTAAAATGTTTGAAGGTTGTATTACTCAAGCTGCAGTTCACTCTTGTACATACATGTACAGGCTTTGCGTACAGATGAAACAGTGGTGCTGCACCATGAAATGCATATTCTCATGCAGATTTAACATACAGTATACAAGGTGTAGTTTGATTTGTTTTTCCTTGTTCTTTATCATAACTGTATCAACAGCACTTTGTACAACAGCTTTTTAAGAGACATTTCCAATGTAAGAAGAGTGAATTAATTACACTGGGTCATTGTGTTTGTTTTATTAATAAATGTTTTATTTTCTGTGGACATCTTTGTCTTGGTGGAAAATCATATTTCTTGTTCTCTATCAAATCTTCTAGACTGAAGGCTTACTTTGTTTTTCTGTTTAATGTTGAGACACGCTGAGATGTGTGTCCCTTCTTAGCAGTCCCTTCAGTACCTTCTGTCCTGTGTACACAATTAGTTTGATTTTGCACTAAAAAATTGCTTTTGCTTAAGCTATCCATCTTATGGAGTTTTTTTATGAAGACAAGTATTTTATATTCTTTTTCTGAATACGTGCATTTGTGATGTTTTGCTAGATTTAAATAGTTTTTTGATAGCTGTGTGAACGCGTGCGTGGTGTGTGTGTGTGTATGTGTATATATATATATATACACACACACACACACACACACACTTGGGGGAGAGAGAGAGAGGTTTGTTCTTTGAAACCACTGAGCTGTACTTATGGTATTGTCAGTTTGGAGACCGATTCCAACTAAGTGATTTGTAGTTGTAAAAAACATTTTGATTAAATATTTGCCAGCAAGTCACAAAATGTGCCTTAAACATGCATATGGAGAAGATTAAACCATATTTGAAAAGCACCAAAACACTCATCAATCATTTAATAATGTATGATTCATCAGAACCCAAATAAGTTTTCCTCAGAAAGATAATTATATTTTTTTTTTGTTTTTGCAAATGTACAATTTGAAATACAAGAAAAGGTTATTTCCTGTGATAACCCCTCATTTCTCATGTTATTCTGAGATGAATTTTGTTTTGCTCATATGAATGCATGTACATTGTCAATAAAGATTATTTTGATAATTAGAAGAGTTGCTTGTCTAATGTGTGGCTGTGCTTCCTCTCTGTGTGCTTAGTAACTGGAACAGTCCTCAGTTGGTGACATTTTATAACACAATTGAACATGTAATTTAGCAAATAATACTAACATGCTTTTGTCCATAAGCAATGTTAAAAGGGATAATGAGGATACATGAACAGTATCTAGCTTTGGAACCAGGAAATTATAACTGCATTACAGCAGGAGGTCAATCATTTACTAATTGGTTAAGTGGTATGACTCAGTGGAATTAAATGTTTATGAATTAAACTTACAAAGCATTTCAAATGTTTATTTAGATTATGTTTCCAAACACTGTTTATTGTCTGCTCAAATCAGGTGTAAAACAATGTTTCCTGTGCTTTTGTTGACAAAGACCACAGAACGACAAAGTGAAAGTAAAAGTGAAGATGCACTGTCTAAAAAAAAAAGGTTGTTACAGAAAGTTCAATCATTTGTGAAATGGTTACAAAGTTTGCTTCCATGTGTGGACAGAGGTTTAATAATTGACTGGGTCATGTACCTGAAGATAAAACTGCTCCCTTCAGAAGAATCATATAAAAAACATCATAAATGAATCAGATTAATATGACTGTAGATATAAACTGAGGGACAAATTATTTATAAAGCCACAGTAATACTAATACAACTGTGATTTGCACTTTTAACAATTCAGTTTCAAGCACATATATGGGTTTGATTTGTCCTAACAATTTCTCTTTTTGAACTCAAAACACTATTGCACATGAAAAAGCCTAAACGTTAAGAGGTCACATAAGGTCAGTCCTTGTGTTAAAACCCTGGACGTTTATGTGATCTGCAACACTTCGCAGTATTTTTAGCCTACAACAAAACAGGAGCAAAATGACATAAAGTTATAATGAAGATATAGGATATAGTGAAGGACTTCACTGTAGGAAGTTTAAAGGAAGACATTTGAGAGAAAAAGTAGCAACAATGAATGTCAGTAATCACTGAGTAGTTAATTTTGGTTCATACAATAATAACAAACAACTGTACATCAGTAGCATACATAGACAACTGCTATTTATCAAATTGCCTATCATAGTAAGGATCCACATCTTGTTGACAAAATCTGACATATCTATATCAAGACAACTCATGGTAAAACTTCATATCCTTTCAGAATTAGGTAAATGATCTCTCTCGTTTCATATTGATCACTACATTGAACTCAGATACTCTTGGCAAAAGCAAACAGGCTCATGAAGTAATGAGGTCAGCTGACTGAGTCTTTATGATCTACGCACTATAGTTTGTCTGACTCACCTTTTCCCTTAAACACAAGGGGATGTTTATGTCATTAGTGATCACTCCGCATTTGGGATGTATCTATGTTTATGAATGTAATACTACTACTAGCTACTTCAGTCTGCCTCAGCATGATCACAGCACTAAAACATTTCCTCACTTATGACTGGTGTTGTCTGGCACGAGGAGATACATAACTGGAGGAAGGTCTTACTTAAGCAAATATTTGCAGTTTCAACATGACGACATGCTGCACTCTGATAAGGCGTGATATGACCCCATTTATTAAACTGCCTTGAAAAAAATCAAAAATCAAAAATCAGGATGTTAACACTAAACATTATCCAGTCTGTTCACTCTAGCTGGTATGTTATAACCTTTACAAAAAGCTACCATTTGTATTCAAATGAAATCAGAGAAATGTATGTGTGTGTGAAATACAACTGTAAATCACATGCAAATAATTAGGCCAAAATTGACAGCGATTGTGAAAAAGATGGTTCCAATGACGAGGACTGCTGAGATGGTAATAACTGCCCCTTCAGCTACGGTGAGTTTCTTCTGAAATTCAGAGGTGCAGTAGTGAAAAATATTTACATTTGTTGAAGGTAGCTATCGTGACAGTAAAAAAAGTTACAAACATGTTAAATTGTCATGATTTGGAAAGAGTCTCACCTTTTGTCTTTGTTGCCTCCAGCTCTCATTAGTTTTTGAACTCCCTGCAATAGAAAATAGAGGTTGTTGGGTTTTTTTTTTTTAGTTTTTCATGCACAGCATCATATCCAAACAATACTACCAGTTATTCACCTATTTGTCTTTTCCTCAGTATTTCTTTTCCATGGGTACTGAATACGAAAATCCAGATGACAAACAGGAAAATCCACACTGTGTAAGCAATCCTCACTTTCAGAAGCCAACTGAAGTCTCTCCTGTCGTCTGTGCCCACAACAACAAGAACGACAGCAACTGTGTGCAAAACAGATTTGGAGATAAAATCAGAGCAATTAACAGAACATAGCAACTGTCTAAGGAGATGCAAACTGGTCAGCTTCTATCTATTGTTTCAAAGCAATAGTTTTACATTTTGAAATCTGCTTATTTGCATTCTCGCGCGTTCGATCACATTTGCTTAATCCATAAAAATAAAAAGTTGTGTGTAAAACTGCGGAGTCTCATTTCGAATATGTCTTGGCTTGTAGCAGTGACTAACAAGACGTACCATGTTAATTAGGGCGTTTTTAGAGGTACTTACAGGCGGATTTTGTCACCTTCAGACAGAGCCAGGCTAGTTGTTTCCTCCTGCTTCCAGTGTTTGTGCTAAGCTACGTTTCTGCCATGAGAGTAGGACTGTCTTTCCATCTAAAGCCTTTCTCATATGGTTGTGGGCAGCTGTGGACAACAGAGCTGCACATGCTCCTAAACATACCACAATAAGGGATCTGTACACTCCACAAAAGCACAAAAAAAATCTGATGGACGTCCTGGCAGTAAGAAGTAGAACTCATTTGTTTGTTGTATGAGGCTGAACATAATGAAAAAGTCAGAAATAGCTAATAGTGTATGCAAGTACTTGATGAGAACAGTACCAAGGATGAGGGATAAAGTACAAAAATACACATTTTTTTGTTGAATAAATTTACATCACGCAAACCATGAATTGGTCTTAACTCTCAGAAATGCAATTAAACATATCTCCCAAAATGTTTGCTGAAAATACATCAAAGTCTTCTGACAGAGGGACATGAATGCAGTAACGTTTACCGCCGTAGAGATTAAAATCAGGTAAATCTTACTTGCAAGAATCTTATGGATGACAGAGCACAGTTTGACAGCACAGTCACAGATCTCGTTGCTTAAACAGAACAAAAGAGAAACACAAACAAGCTGAGCACAAAGTGTTGATGTGAGGGTCAAGTCAAATATTCAGGCAGAAGTAGAAGAGTTGAACTTACAGCTCATGACTGGGTCCAAACGGCAGGGAGACGATTACCAGCTCTATCAAATTAATCAGCATTACCACACAGCTGAGGGCAACGAGAGTGGCCTAAACATACACGCATACAGATACATACACACACAATAAGAATAACTTTAGAACCATTCAGAAGTTTGGACATAGATATAGAGAAATGTTGTACACCCCTAATTATTACTCACTTTAAAGGACTCAGCCAAACAAAACAAGGTCACAGCCAATATTTCAGCTGCTGCACAAAGCAGAGAGCACGATATCTTTGTCTTCTGCAACGGAGATACAATGCACATTCATCTTCATAAACATGAATAATTAGTATTCATTTGTTCCCAAAGTTTTCATTTTAAAATAAACATCTGCAATTACCTTCATATATGATTTTTTTTTTCATTGTTAGTGGAAGAGTCTGTCATTTCAGATTCAAATAATCTACCCACACAATGAGGGGGTCACAGAAAGTAGAAGAATGTAGGATGAGGAGATCTAGAAACCGTTACCATGACAACGCAAGCAACCACCTAGCAAATACCTCACCTTATTTATGTGATGAGAGGGGCAGTTGGTGACGATCATTATGACGATAGGCAGTTCCTGAAGAGAGAAAGGTTGAGAGAGAATCTTCCTGTGTCTCATGGCTACAGTGGGAATATCGTGTAATGGCATACCGTTTTCAGTCCCTCAAAAACAACGTCCCAAGTCACTGCCACAGTAGCTCCTAGCTAAAGATGAATAAAAAAAGACAATGTGTCAATAAATCTGTTGAAGTTTACATATTTCTGCATAGATTTCTGCATAATGTCAAAAAACCTCAATCATTTTTTTTCTTCACTTTTTTGTCTCTCCTCTTACCATAAAGGTTTGGTTGGATGATTCATCTTTAATAATGTCCTGTGTTGTTCTGAATGTAGTACTTGCTGTAGTACTTGCCTCTGCTGTACTTGTAGTATTTAGCTCTGCAGTACTTGTTGTAGTACTTGGCTGTGCAGTACTTGTTGTAGTACTTGGCTCTGCAGTACCTGTTGTAGTATTTGACTCTGCAGTGCTTGTTGTAGTACTTGCCTCTGCAGTACTTGTTGTAGTATTTAGCTCTGCAGTACTTGTTGTAGTACTTGGCTGTGCAGTACTTGGCTCTGCAGTACTTGTAGTGCTTGGCTGAGTACTTGTTGGTGGTGGTGTAGTGTATACAGGTAAAGTGACATCCACTTCCACTCGCTCCCAGAATACATATCGAGACTCAACAAAGGTGGCTCTGAAAAACATCAGGCAGTCACAGATGATGAATGTAAATCCTTTTGCTACGCATTGTAATACTAAGTAAAGCTGGAGCAGGTCAGTTTTTTTTAATGACTTCTGGAGGTCAATCACAAGTGTACAAGTACCTGAAAAATATGTCTAGTTCTGCTCCCTCCGCTGTCCAGTTAACTCTGAACAAACTCTTCGGTTGGTTGTTTCGTTGACTAACAGCTGATGCCTGAGGAGAGTGGACAAAAGGAATCCATAAGAAAGCTTAATTAGGCTTTGACCTTGAATTTCCACTTCAAGTTTATTTAGATTTGTGTATTAAGACAGGCTTAGAAAGAATGAATGGTCAATTAATCATTCAGTATTATAACTAAAGAAATATAACCTATGATAATGATAACATTGGATGGTTACTTACTGTTAAACCATTGCATGTCAGTAGCCGAATAGATTCGTCAAGAATGATGAATTTTCCAACAGGGGGGCTAGGGTCTGCTACGCCTTTCTTTCGAGCCTCTAACATAAATCCCTTGAATTTTGTGGATTGCTTGCTCTGTAGCGAAACTGGGAAATTGATTCGAAAAAAAGAGTGATAACCTTGCACTTAGTCAATGACCACTGCACTGCAAGACTGATAAACAAGCTTCCAGGAAAAGGGATCCAATAGTCTCTGTACCTGTAATAGGATCTCCCTTCTTGCCATGTTGGTAAAGGACCTCAAAGGGTGGTACAGTGTTCTGAGGAGGAGTTATCAACCCCCCTTGTGGATGGTCCGGTGACATTGATTCACACGATTGTGGAAAGTTACCACTTGCAAACCCGTGCACCTTTGTGATGATGCAGAGGCCAGTCAAAATCCACAACCACATCTGCAAAACAAGTGCGCAATACCATAAACCAAATTCATTCATGTCTTTTTCAGCCTTAATCATAATGTGTTTTTTCACTTATCAGTGATATCCAACTGATGCATTAGTGCCATAGGTACGTACGTAAGTATTCAGACACATATTTAATTACCACAGCTCTCTATGCTCAAGCACATTGGCTTTAAATAACAAAGAAATTAAGTTGAAAGATGAAACCTTCGAACATAAATTTGTGAACAGCGTAGTAGGACCACAACAGAGCTGCAATTCACACACTGTTCACTCAACATGGATTTAAACACCCTTTGATTAAAGTCAGCTCTTTAATCTTATAGCAATTGTTTGATTTCAAAAAGCTCACTGTCAGAATTGCTCAAAATAAGAAATGTTTTACTTTACTTTAGGAAACATGATAAATAGACTGGTACCTGTATAGTGCTTTTCTAGGTTACTCACCACTCAAAGTGCTTTACAATTCACATCATTCACTCACATATTAATACACCGATCGCGGAGCCTCCCTCAAATAGGAAGGATATAAACAAAATTAGGCATAAAAGTAAATATTTGTTTTTAAGAGATCACTCTCACTGTTTTATTCATATTCACACTTAGATTCACTGTATTTTAAGTTTTCAGTGGGAAATAATTAAATATTCAATGATAGTAACACTGTTTTCTCTTACTTTGAAATAAAGTAGCTGTACCATACAACACCCAACACCATGAAATGATAAGACAAGGTACACTAATAGGTTACACTACAACCTTGAACTGTCAGTAGGTACAAGACAAATAGCTGTTTAAGAAAAATAGAAGAAACCTTAGGAAGGTCTTTGTAGAAAGAGATCCTCCCTCCAGAGCAGTTAGGCATGCAGTGTGCTCCACAGCAGTGTAACTGTTCAGCAGATGGAATGAGGAAGTAATGAAGTTATAAATTTAAGACCCACCCACATTTGCAGCTGAATGGTAAACAAAATACAGTTAACTTTCTTAATTAACCTTTGATTATCTTAGATTATTCTCACAGTTTGTTAGTTTCCTAACAGCACTGGCAGCTTCCTTAATTGTTCCTGCGAAGCACTATTAACAACACAGATCCAAGTCTGCAGTGGCCACAGCAAACAGTTCCTTGATGAATATTTAACATCAAAATAATTGTCAATTCAAAAATCAATCTCTAATGGTACAGATATTTTGGTTAAAATGTCTATTTAAATGGCCAGAAAACCATTACATAAAAATTTACATTTTTGTTTGTTGGTGCAGTATCTAGAGGTATGAAAATAAGCCATAACACATGTAAAGGAATCAGCAGTCTTTATTTTTGCAGAAAAACACACCCTAAAAATGTGGACTAGCCAAATGTAATGTTATTCCAATTTATAATTGTTGACAGTATTATTAGTTCTATTAGTTCTATTCTAAACTATTCTACCTATTAACCACCTGAAAGTTAAGAATTTAATATGTTCAAATTGGGGAGATTATAATAAACATTCATATTTGCAAGCATTAAAACAAAAGGTTTTTACTAAACCCCTAACAACATTCAAAAATTTATATAAAAAACAAAGGTTAGATTTTGTATGCATAGTATAGTTTGTGTGAACTATACGGAATAAATCATAATTACGGTAATTACAGTGCTGAAAACTCACTCTAGCAAGAGTGAGTATCATTTGAAATAATAGTAATAATAATAATAATAATAATAATAATAATAATAATAATAATAATTTTCATCACTGTGAAAATATCTGAGAAACAATAGCTCCACTCACACTAATTAAAGTAACTAATTAATAAGATTTTCATATGCACTGGGTAAAATATGACCTCTTTTTAAGTGGCAGTAAATATATGCAATAATAATAATAATAATAATAATAATAATAATGTAATAATTCAAATTGCATCCCATAAAAACAACATACTATTACAAAGATTTAACACAGATACATGCAGGCAGCAATAAACAGCAAATGTCAAATTTGAATAATGAGTCCAACTTGCAACAAAATGCAACATATGAACCATTTCCTATTTTTTGGATTTGGATATCTGTCAAATCAGGAGTTCTGCATTAAATGCAAGGAAATGATTCACTTGAACAGCAACTAGTACATTGATCCACGTGAGAAGGTTTGCATTCTCATCTGCTTATCTTCGACTTGAGTTTGGCGAATGAACATTCGATGCAGCATTGACTTCAAATGACTCCTAAACTTCACTCCAACAAATGCATAAAAGACTGGGTTCAGGCAGCAGTGGGAGAAAGCAATGAGCCGGCACACATAGAATGCATAGTCAAGTTGGATACTTGCTTCGCATTTCTGAAATGGTGCAACCAACTTGTCAGCCAAAAACCTCAGAAAGATGATCACATTGTACGGCACCCATCCAAGGAAGAACACAGCCACGATACAGAACACTAATTTAATGGCTCTGTTCTTTGTATGAGATCTTGTTCTTGTGATTTTCCCCAGTATTTGCATGTAGCAGAAGGCCATCACTGCAAAAGCAATTAAGAAGAAAGCATTCTGTTGCAAGACACTAACGTTTCTCCACAGGTTATCTTGGTATTCACAGCCCATGGAGTGTTTATCTTTGTGGGGCACTGAGATAAGAGAGATGTTGAGTAGGGAGGGCATGGCTGCTCCAATGCTGACCATCCACAGTAGGAGAGAAACAAAAATCCCAGTGCTGAGTCTCCGTGTGCTCAGGTCAGAGAGAGGGTGGACCACAGCCAGATACCTGTAGATGGTCATGGTGGTCAGGAAGAGGATGCTGCTGTAAAACCCAGTGAAGAAGACAAAAGTCACAGTTTTGCAGAGGGCCTCAGAAAACAACCATCCCCAAATGTGGTAAATTGCCCAGAAGGGGAGACCGGTTGTGAAGACAAGGTCAGAGATGGCCAGGTTTAGGATGAAAATGTTGGTGAGGGACTTGAGGTTTTCATACAAAGCCAGGATCACAAGGACAAGGATGTTTCCTGTGAGGCTCAGTGTGATCACAACAGAGAAGAAAACAGGAATGACGATGGATCCAAATTTGACCACCTCATCTTTTTCACAGACTTCATCTGAATAATCATAATCATAGTAGCTGTTATTGGTAGAGTCATTCATCGCTGTTAAAGTGGAACCTAGAAACAGAATATAGGATTAGTATTTGCCTTGCTGCGAGTTCATCTTACACATCTTACATCTTACACGAAATTACACGGTGATAATTTTACTAATTAATGCAATCATCAGAGACAAGAAGGGTAGTGTGAGTTATAACGATGACAGTCATTTCACAGTAATTGTGAGACTGGGTTGTATTAACAACATTAATTTTGTCTTGATAACTTATCCCCAAGATTAAGTAAAACTCATTGAAAGAGTCTCTATCTCAAGCTATCACTGAAGCCTAGTGCCTTAAGCAGCGTTGTAATTATTTTGTTTGTGCAAATGAAGTGATCACAACGTGTGAACAAATTGCATCTGGTGAGAACAAATGAAACAACATGCAAACAAATTGTATGTCATGCGCATGCAATAGCATTTCGAGTGCTTAATGTAGTAAAACCTCAAAATATATGTATTTTTTCTCTATGGCCACTCAAGTTTAGCACAAGTGGTGGGATCTTGATGCATGAAAATGTTTTATTTCTATGCGTGATTTAATATTTCTGCTACTTTACTAAATTCTATATACATTTAACAAAGATCTGACTTTCTTTGAGTCACTTATTATTATTTTGCTGAACCTTTTATAAAAAAGGCAAGAGCAAATTTAAAGTTAAAACTGGATCACATTTTTAACTGGAGTCTAAAAGTTTGATGCAACAGGAATAAATCTAATATAGTTTTAAAGTAAAAACTAAACTAAATGATTTAATCTGGTTTAAAAATTATTTC
This sequence comes from Scortum barcoo, assembly GCA_023238725.1. NCBI lineage: Eukaryota > Metazoa > Chordata > Actinopteri > Centrarchiformes > Terapontidae > Scortum > Scortum barcoo. Next base: position 18,531,691 of record CM041538.1, read on the forward strand.
TTGTTGGTTCAGCCCAGACTGAGTGTAGCAATAGCATTGCAAAGCAAAGAACAGACCTACCTCCTGCTTGATGGGACTGATATGTTGTTGGATGTGACACCACCTGTCTACTGAGAAGAGAGTGGCAGAGAATGTGTTGCTTTAATAGCCCTGTGGCAGGTGACAAGGTTTTCTGTTCCTAGCTCATGACCTGTTATACCACAACCACTGTGATTGGGAGTGTTAATTTGGCTGACAATTCTGGAAAGGAAATTTCACGAGAGCTCACTGCAGACAAAAAGGTCTATAGGGGTGGGTTAGACAATCCAAAATTCAATGGAAAAATTCCATAGCTTTATTGATGAGCTAACTAGGACAATGCTAATTTCTGGGCTGCTGATGGGGACATAAAACGTTATCCCATTTACATTGAGCCAGTTTCTTGTGACAGCTTTCTTACTTGCTGCGAGTAATACTTTAGTCAAGTACAGATCTTCTTTCATTACAACCTTCTCAATATTCCCGAAGATACATCACTAGACAAGTATTTGGGATTTCATATCCCAAGACATTTTTTACAACTGAGTTAACATTTTGCCAGTATATCCTCATTTTTGTACAGTTCCAGAAGATGTGTGCATGGTCTGCCTCCACGCTCCCACATAGTCTCTAGCAGTCTTGTTGTATAGCAAGTTGCCTAGATTTTATCTTTGGTGTTATAAAATAGCAAGTTAGGTTTTTCCAGCAGAACTCCCTCCATATTAATGAATTTGTTGATGTTCAATGTGTCTCATACATGTGGTACCACTCTTCCTCTTGTCTTTGGATTTTTAGTTCTGCTTCCCATTTTGCTTTTATATAAAGTGTTGATCCCCCCCTGCTCTCACCCAAAGCTCGGTAGAAAGCAGAAATAGGCAGAGACCCCTTCTGTTTGTATGAATCCATAATAACTTCAATCACCTTATTTATAGTTTCATTTGACCTTATGTCTTCTGTGAAATAATCTCTCAACTGCATGTATCTATAGAAGTGTTTGTTTTCGAGGCCGTACTTTGTCTTTAATTCTTGGAAACTTAGGAATTCTCCACCTTCTGAAACTGTACATATGGCTGTCACACCTTTTAGTGTCCATTCTTTGAATACTGGGTCATACGTCCCTGGCTTAAACTTTGAATCATACGCGAACCACTTCAGAGTGCATAAATCCCTCTTGAGTTTGTACACTGCTCAAAAAAATAAAGGGAACACTTAAACAACACAATGTAACTCCAAGTCAATCACACTTCTGTGAAATCAAACTGTCCACTTAGGAAGCAACACTGATTGACAATCAATTTCACATGCTGTTGTGCAAATGGAATAGACAACAGGTGGAAATTATAGGCAATTAGCAAGACACCCTTTGCCAATAAAGGAAGTGGTTCTGCAGGTGGTGACCACAGACCACTTCTCAGTTCCTATGCTTTCTTTCTGGCTGATGTTTTGGTCACTTTTGAATGCTGGCAGGTGCTTTCACTCTAGTGGTAGCATTGAGACGGAGTCTACAAACCACACAAGTGGATCAGGTAGTGCAGCTCTTCCTGGATGGCGCATCAATGCGAGCTGTGGCAAGAAGATTTGCTGTGTCTGTCAGCAGTGTAGTTTCCAGAGCATGGACACGCTACCAAGAGACAGGCCAGTACATCAGGAGACGTGAGGAGGAGGCCATAGGAGGGCAACAACCCAGCAGAAGCAGGACCGCTACCTCCGCCTTTGTGCAAGGAAGGAACAGGAGGAGCACTGCCAGAGCCCTGCAAAATGACCTCCAGCAGGCCACAAATGTGCATGTGTCTGCTCAAACGGTCAGAAACAAGACTCCATGAGGGTGGTATGAGGGCCCGACGTCCACAGGTGGGGGTTGTGCTTACAGCCCAACACCGTGCAGGACGTTTGGCATTTGCCAGAGAACACCAAGATTGGCAAATTCGCCACTGGCGCCCTGTGCTCTTCACAGATGAAAGCAGGTTCACACTGAGCACATGTGACAGAGTCTGGAGACGCCGTGGAGAACGTGGAGAGCTCTGCTGCCTGCAACATCCTCCAGCATGACCGGTTTGGCAGTGGGTCAGTAATGGTGTGGGGTGGCATTTCTTTGGGGGGCCGCACAGCCCTCCATGTGCTCGCCAGAGGTAGCCTGACTGCCATTAGGCACTGAGATGAGATCCTTAGACCCCTTGTGAGACCATATGCTGGTGCGGTTGGCCCTGGGTTCCTCCTAATGCAAAGACAATGCTAGACCTCATGTGGCTGGAGTGTGTCAGCAGTTCCTGCAAGATGAAGGCATTAATGCTATGGACTGGCCCACCTGCCCGTTCCCCAGACCTGAATCCAATTGAGCACATCTGGGACATCATGTCTCGCTCCATCCACCAACGCCACGTTGCACCACAGACTGTCCAGGAGTTGGCGGATGCTTTAGTCCAGGTCTGGGAGGAGATCCCTCAGGAGACCATCCGCCACCTCATCAGGAGCATGCCCAGGCGTTGTAGGGAGGTCATACAGGCACGTGGAGGCCACACACACTACTGAGCCTCATTTTGACTTGTTTTAAGGACATTACATCAAAGTTGGATCAGCCTGTAGTGTGTTTTTCCACTTTAATTTTGAGTGTGACTCCAAATCCAGACCTCCATGGGTTAATAAATTTGATTTCCATTGATAATTTTTGTGTGATTTTGTTGTCAGCACATTCAACTATGTAAAGAAGAACAAAGTATTTAATAAGAATATTTCATTCATTCAGATCTAGGATGTGTTATTTTAGTGTTCCATTTATTTATTTTTTTTTGAGTAGTGTATTTTCTTATTACAGCGCTCCATATTTCTAGTGTAAATGCTACTATTGGGTTCATAGCATGTCTCAAAGCACCTATCAAATGTTTATCCCCCACCAGTATCTGGGTTTGATAGCCCATGTGAACAGCTTCTATGTACTTCGGTATGAACAGCATTTTGCCAAAGGATATTACCTCATTTGGTGTTTTGATGATGGTGTTGGAGAGCACTGTGTCTAACATGTTGATTTAAAATCTCCCATGGATGTATAACTTGGTTGGGATCTGGTACCTGCAAAGACCATAGCATGTGATTCAAATAATTTTCATACTCAGCAGACCATTCAGTGACTTCTCATGCCCTGTGGATGGAGATCACTCCCATCAGGATAGAAATGTTTCACCATCGGATAAAAGGATAAATCACTCACAACAACTTTGTATTGACTTGCAGTGGCCCTTCCCTCCATCAGGGCCCCCATCGGCTGTAGGGGACCTTTAAATTGTCTGTATCAGAATACATTATTTATCCCAGGGGGAAATTTGGTGGTCAGTTGCATGAAATATACTTCAAATATCATTCCCTGCTATGTAATCGTAGACTGTCTGTGCTGAAGCCCTGCTGTCACATAAACAAAGCAGCTCAGAAAAGTGGGGCTAGCATTTATGAATGTCACTGATCACATGATACCTCTGTTTACCCTGCTGTTACAACCAAACTCATTAGCTTCAGGGTTCCGCCCACTTCCCTCGTATTCATTGGTCCGATGGCTGAATTTCGCCCTCTCATTGGATGCCACAAGTTGTCAGCAAGTTTATGTGTGCGCGTGAAGGCTGTGGATTGTTATGGACTTGAGGCCAATCTGTAAAAGTATGTTAAAGTTATTATTCCTTTCTTATCCTCTCACCAGCAACCGCATAGAGACATTGTAGAGTATCTGAGTTATTGTTTCTCGGTGTTGTCACGGGTGTTTTCAAAATGTCTGCCAGTGGACCGAACTAAATAAAACGACATACTGTGACGACATAAAGCACAAATGGCAATGTAAAAGCTCTTAGGTGGCAGGTGTGTGCCTATCTTTCGTTTTTCGATGCTATAAAAGTATTTTTAACGCTATGAGAGCCGATTTTAAGTGCTTTAATACTGCTTTTCAAGTTAACCTAGTTGTCTGAACAAATATGGACATGGTTTCAGCTGCTGTTACAAAACTGCGGATGTACTGTGTGTATTTAAACGAAGAGTGTGGTCACTATTACCACTTTCATAACGTTGTAGCAACGATACTTACTGCAAGCTTTGTTTACTTCCTCATTGATAACAATCTGGAGGTTTCAGGTCGGGGGTCGGGGTTGGGGGGCTACATAATATATAGTTACCAGTAATACTGCAGTAATAACAACCTCTGTGACTGTGTAATTTTATACTTTTACTCAGGCTCATCTCCATGATCATCTTTGCAACAATAATTTGTCCTGCTGGTGTTTCATGGTTGAAGCAGCACCTCCTTCAACAGTTTCAACAAATATTACCAGCTTTTTACTTGTGATTAGATCATATTGGAGAGATGTTATGTTAGATGTTATTGGGTCCACAAGCATCTTGTAGAGGGGATTCTGTACATGCCAGATACAAATCATTGTCATCAATGTAGTGTACAGCAGGTTATATGTAAAGATGCTGTGTGGTTATGTAAAAGCTTGTGTCTCTTTTTTTATGGATTATGAAACTAGATTTTAGTGAAAGATAACTGGTAGCTGCAGTTAACACAGTATTTTTATGTAAAGTAATACTTGAGAATAGTAAGACTTTGTTAAACAAGCATCCAGCAAAACCATTCCCATAAGGTCATTTTTCACCACACCTTACATGTTTCCCTTTGAAATCACCCCTCTGTGATCATTACTACTCAGTAAAAAAATGTGCTTTATTGTTGGAGTTAAATAGTAGTGTGTGATTCTGTGACACTACACAACAAAGAATAAAATATAAAAGATTACAGTTGAAGAAATAGTTGTTAGTCACAAGGTGAAAATGTGTAGCAGTGTATTATACAGATTTTACAGTGTCTGATTAAGTTGCACATGTGACATATCATTTTATCTCTGTCAGACTGACTTACAGGCCTTAGAGCTACATTTCCACAGAATAACCCATTATGGGAACTCACATTGGTGTGTATCAGGCATCCCCTTTTGTGACCAGTACAGTATGTTGAAGCATTCATGTCAATCTTTTGTTCCTGACTGCTTCTGATTCTCTGATTCAGCAGACTGGATGTGACCTGGTGACCTCTGGTTGCCAGGGAGAGAGCGGTGGGGCCATGGCTGTTGGGGCTGCGGTTGGGGAGAGCCAACTCCGGAGGATTATCCGAGATCTGCATGGTACGCCAGCTTTATGTGTGTGCGTGCCTGTTTGTGTGTGAACAGACTGGCGGCAGGCAGTTGATGGCTGACTGGGTGTGACTGAAGAGAAAGAAGAGTCAGACAGGTTTGCCATGTCATGACCTTAGCCTCGGTGTCAAGTCCAAGTTCAGTTTTTGCGCCTGGAACTATCTCATCTCTTCTGCTCATCAACTAATTTGGGAAAAGGTGCATGTGACCTCATGTCCCTGTAGTAAGGGTGTGGTGAAGCCTTTGTCAGCATGCAGCAAGACAGAAAGTGTGTTCTAAGGGTACACCCATCACAGGTGTCCTTCCAGTTTTTGCGATGGATTCGAGGCAAGTGGTTGATTTGCAGATTACTTGTGCTTTAAGAGAGTGAAAATAGGAAAAAAAAGGAAAAGGATTGGAGATTTAGGCATTGAGATCTAGGCACTCTGTTTTATGTTTGAGCATGTACCTAGAATGTGTGTAGTGCAATTAATTAGGAGGTGAAAATATTACAGCATCACCCCTTTAGTTCTTTTTATGCCATGTGATTTAAGATAATTTTGAAGGAAATAGCAATTAGCAGCCATCTTGCTGTTTGCTTTCCTTCCTCTTCCCTGGCCTAATATATTTTCTGAATGAAGAATTGCTGCGCTTTCTTTGCCTAAAACACATTTTTATTTTTTTATCTGTCTGAAAGAAACATGTTTTCCCCTTTTCAATGTGTTTTCCAAATGAAGTCTGTGCCACCTGTTTGTATGAACCCAGATCTTTTTTCATTTTTGAACTTGGTGAATTACAGAGGCTGTTGCAGAGCTTGCAAAGGAGTACAAGGAAAGCGGGGAGCCAATCACAGATGACAGTACCAACCTGCACAAATTCTCCTACAAATTGGAGTACCTGCTACAGGTGAATTCCAAGTGCATTTTGTACATCTGATGATTAATTCATATTGTTTGTTCCAACATTGATTCTGAAAAGTGCTATATATCTTTCAGTTTGACCAGAAGGAAAAGACCACATTTCTTGGTACAAAGAAGGATTACTGGGAGTACTTCACTGATTGTCTGGCTAAGATCAAAGGAGCCAATGATGGGATCCGCTTTGTCAAATCCATCACTGAAGTATGAAGATTTTTTTTAATTTCTTGTTTACAGCATCACCACCCACAGGGACTAAAAAGGGCGTTGACTTCCATTTTCTTTTATCCTTTTCTCATATAATACAGACATTACGCAACATACACAAAGAGCCTGTCCTATGATGTTTTTTTTATATTGCTCAAAAATCATTGCTTCCAATATATGAGACAAAAACAAAACAGATCCAAGAACTAATTGCCACTGATCATTTAGATTGAATAATGGATTGTCATTAACTTTAGTTTTTTATTTGCAGGGCAAAATCTCTGTGTAAAAATAATGTCTTCTTCTTCTTTGATAGCTGAAGACATCTCTGGGGAAAGGGCGAGCATTTATCCGTTACTCTCTTGTACATCAGCGACTAGCTGACACCCTGCAGCAGTGCCTTATGAACGAAAGAGTCACCAGGTAAAAGGGTTAGGACCCAGATGTCCTTGCAAAGTTTTTTTTCCACTTAGTTATGAAGAATGATGTACATTTGTTAAAGTGCAGCTAAATTGTTTAGAACAACAGAACAACTCTTGTTTTTAGACTAAAAGGTAACATAGAAGAAGAAGAAGAAGAAGAAGAAGAAGAAAAAAACCGAGCAGAGATCATGAAACACTCAAACCAAACACACAGGTTAGGTGTGGTGGCAGTAATAGAAACTGACATATATACCTCTTCCTCATTTTCTGTTTATCTCTTTCGGTGAAATGGGCCCACTGCTTCAGTAGTATTCCATAGTAGTTTAGTATGAAGATTAGCCTAGCAAAGAAGAATTAAATTAATGTTTTTAATGACTTTCCAGAGGACAATATGTGTGCATAGAGTCCTGCTTTAGACACACTTTGCACCAAATGGAGGAATACGCAACTAAAAGAGTCAATCATATCCAGGTATACAGTGCCATAAACTATTCACTACTGTCTAAGCTATTTAATGTGGCTTTTTTGAGGAATTAATGTAGTTCCTGGTTTATATGTCAGATTCATTAATGACAGTCAGGTCAACTTTTTTAACCCCTGTTATTATTTGTAGTTGTTCAGCTATGTCCTACTGCAACCTCTGTCTCATGTCTCTTCCTGCAGTGACTGGTACTATGCAAGGAGCCCCTTTCTAAAGCCCCACCTGAGTGCTGACATAATCAATCACCTGTATGAACTCAATGAGGTCCAGTTCGATGTGGCTTCCAGAGGCCATGATCTCGATGCCTCTTGGCCCACTTTTGCAAGGTAACAAACAAGACAAATTATCATAATTAACAACATGTAGATCCCTGTCAAATATCTAAGTAAACACCTTTTTTTACAGGGACAAATGTGTCCACATACAGCATACAGCCAGGCTTTTGCTCTATGTTTAGTCAGTATGAGTGATAGTGTTTACAGTAACAGAGTTACTTTGTGATTCACAGGAGGACACTGGGAAGTGCAAACTCACCTGGCCACATGTGGAAACCACCCAGCCGCAGTTCCAGTATTAACAGTCTGGCCAGCACCTACTCCCAGGTAACTGATGCATCAAATAACATTTCATTTTCATTCATTCATTTTCTCATGATTTTGAAATGATTATATGATGTTCATCACTCTTCCTCTGTTTCCTCCCTTCTTCTCTGGTTTCCCTTGCATCCATCTAGCAGGCACCCGAGTTCCCCTCCAGCCCTGACTATGGCCAGGGTCTGCTGAATGACCTGAATGAGTCTCTGCCTGCCTGCTCTGAAGATGTCAGCACAGTTGAAGACCTTCGCCTGGAGCTGGACCAGTCAGAGCTGAAACAGCGAGAGCTCCTAGATAAGGTGCAGCAGCTGGGCGAGGAGTCTGCTGAGCTCAGAGGGGTAGTCGTGGAGCTCCAGAGGCAGTTGGAGGTGTCCCTTGCTGCCCATGAGGAGCAGCAGGGGTTGCAGGGAGAACTCAAGGTTCTGCAGAAGAGAGAGCACGACTTGTCCAGAGAGCTTGAAGCTCTTAGGAGTGGGGAAAAAGCAAGGGAGGCTGAGCAACAACTGCTCCAGGTAAAGTTGGCAGCTGCTGAGGGGAAGAACATAGAACTCCTGGCGAAGTTGGATGGGGTTCTGAATGAGAAGGGCCAGCAGGCAGCCAGTTACTTTGATTCAGCTCAAAAGATACACGAGTTGCTGGACAGATTGAAAGAGGCAGAGAAAGGGAAGATAGAAGCTGTAGCTGAGGTAGAGGAGAAGAGAAGACAGACAGAGAGGCTAGAGGAGGAGTTGAGATTCAAGGAGGCAGCTGCAAAGGATGGTGAAACAAAACTCGGAGCATTAGTCGCATCTGCGTCTGAGGAGAAGGACAAGTTAGAGGCCAAAGTGGTGGAACAGTGCAGTGCCCTTGATAAGTTGCAGGGGGCCTTGACAGTGAAAGAGAAAGAAGCAAGCAACCTACAGAGACAGCTACAGGACCTCCAAAGATCTCTAGAGCAGAAGGAGGAAGAGGTGGAGGAAGTGAAGAGGAGGGCACACCAAGATAAAGATGAGCTGCAGAAAAATGCTGGTGGCTTAAAAGAATCTTTAGAGGCAGAAGTCAGTGACCTTAAGGAGAAGCTAAAGAGGAAAGAAGCCAAGCTTACCTCCAGCTGTGAGACAGTACAACAAATAGAAGCCAAGAACCAAAGCCTGACCAAAGAGAGGGACAAACTGACCACTAACCTTGCTGAGCTGGAAGGTAATGTCAAAGAACAAGGCACGAAGATAGAAGACTACAAGACGCAGTGCGCCAATCTAATGGAACTAAATAAGAAATTGCTGACCACGGTGAAGAGAAATGAGGGGCTGAAGAAGGAGATGGCAGAAGACAGAACGGTGCTTGAAACTGAATTAGCAGCTCTAAGGGCCTCTGAGAAGCAGCTTCGTGGCCAGCTGGATGACACCAAGATGACAGTGGATGAAAAAGAGAAGCACTTGCGTGAGGAGAACTGCAAGCTGGATGAGAGTCTGCAACGAGCTACCATGGCTGCAAAGCTCTCAGAGGCCACTTCGAAGCGGCTGGAGCAGGAGAACCAAAGTTTGAGGGAGGAGCAGGACACTGTGAAAGCGGCTCTCAGTCGCATGCAAGCTGACCTGAAGAGTGTTCACGGGCAGATCGGAGAGTTGGAGAAGAACTTAGGAGCTTCACGCAAGAATGAAGCAAGCCTTCAAGAACAGCTCCAAGCCAAAGAGGTTCAACTAGAGAGTAAAGAGAAGTACCTTGGTGAGCTTAAGTCCAGTTTAAAAGCTCTGGAGGCTAGGGAGAAGGAACTTGAGATTGCCAAAGCTGACGCAGAAGCAACCTGTGCTAAACAGACTGATTTGATTGAAAAAATTACCTCTGAAAAGCAGGTGATGGAAAAATCTCAGCTGGAGAGGAACGCGGTCCAAGCAAAGGAGAGCCAGGAAGTGACAGAGAAACTGATCATGGTTGAGGGCCAGTTGGAGGTGAGCATGAAAGATGTGTCCAGGCTCCAGGCAGAAATCCTGGACCTCAGGGTGCAGGTACAGAGGTCTGAGGAGGAAAAACTAAAATCACAAGCACAGCTGGAGGTAACAGGGGCTCAAAGAGATGAGCTTAAGACTCTGACTGAGCAGCTTAAAGTCCAGACCCAGGCACTGAATCAGAAGCATGTAACAGAGCTTATGGAGTGCAAAAAGAAAGAAGAGGCGCTAATTGTACAGCGCGATAGAGAAGTAGCTGCCCATGCCGAGCTGGCTATCTCTGCAGCCGCCCTCCGAGAACAGCTGTCCACCCTCAAAACTGAAAATGAGAGACTAGCTGTAGAGAGCAGCGAGACACGTGAGGGTCTACACAGGGCAAACACTGAGATGGCAGAGCTGGGCATGACCATCTGTAAGCTAAGTGCTGAAAAGGAGGAGGCCAGAGAGCACTGGGAAGGGGACGCTGCCCGGATTGAAGAGCTGGAGAAAGAGGTGGAGCGAATAGAAGACAGCATGGCAGAACTTCGGCTAGAGAATAGCAAACTAAGAGAGGAGCTGACACAGAAGGAGAGACTTCCAGAGACTATCCTGGAACTCCAGGAGCAGCTGGAAAAGGCTAAGAACCAAATGCAGAGCATCAAAGACTCGAGCCGAGAGGAGGCAGAGGCCATCAGGTTCCAGATGAGCTCAGAGAGCATGAATCATCAGGCTCAGGTGAAGGTGAGTTAGTTAGAACATGTTAATCATTACTTGAATTGTCCACAAGATGGCCAGTTTTGCTTTACTTCTTCAGTTTTTAGTTATGCTCATTGATACCTGAGATTAATATGTGATCTGTATTTGGATAAGTTATTTTGACAATGACATGTAATCCACAAACCTGCATTTACATCTGGTTTTAAAATGTGTTCTTGTTAATTAGATTGCGCCTGCATTGTGATCAAAATTTGATTTACAATTTAATTAGGCGGGGCTGGCTTTCTTGTTAATGGACTTGGCACTTCCTATATTAAGGGAAGGATGTGGTCTGGCTGATTACTGTCACATTCAAATGTGTCTTATCCAGATAACTTATCCACATTGCATTTTAATGCCAGATGAAGATGGAATAGTTATGTTAGAATATCTGAATCAGTTATGTCTTGTGGTGATGTCAGTCAGTAGATCCACCACTTTAATCCAAGCTGAGATATTTGAACAAATATGGGATGGATTGCCCAGATATTTGGTACATACATTTATGGTCTCCTCAGAGGGAATTGTAAAAACTATGATTATACCCTTTTTCATCTAGAAGCAAACAGCAAACATCTAGCTATCATTAGGTCAAATGTTAATTTGTTAAGTCCTTTGATTTATGACCAAATACCTTAAAAAATAATGACATCCCTTTCAGCCTCAGTGCTTTGTGATTAGTGTTTATTAGCAAATGTGGCTCAAAGCACCACTATGCACTGGCCACTGATTGGCCATGGCGTGACGTCACTAGATGAGTCAGGAGAGCGACTCGTTCATAAGAGTCAACCGAGCCATTTTTAAAACGCCAATAACAGCAAACACGATACGATCAGAGATGGCTGCACAGAAATCAACCCCGCGGAGCAACGACGAAGGTGAGGTGCAGACATTTCTTTGTCTGGTGGCCTCCATAGTTGTTTTGTGTCGCGTAACAAATGACGTCCGCTGGAGTTTCGGGTCGCCTTGCAGTGACGACCCTTAATTCCACCCACGCTTGAGGTGGTACTCTATTGTAATGGAAAACGACCGAAACTGAGTTGAGTCGAGTAGTGCTAGAACTGTGCAATGGAAAAGTGCCATTAGTGCATTCTATGCCCGACAGGCTGAGGCCAGTAATTCAGATGCGGAGGGGATACACTGGCTTTTGAATAAACGCATTCTGTTGAATATTCACAATCTGAGTTGATTTTTTCTGTGGTGCACAAACTTTTGGGACACGGTGTATAACAGCTAGCTTGGCTGCTGCGGACTCCTCTTATTTCCTATCTCGTGTTACTCTCACATTTCAGACTGTGAATGAGCAGCTGGACAAGGTGAATGCCCAGCTGCAGGAAGAGCAGAAGAACGTGTCCAGCTTGCAGGCCAAAGTGTCTGAACTAGAGGTCTGTGTCTTTCAAGCCCCTTATATAAAAATACACTATACACTAAAATGGTTTGACGGTAAAATGGTTCAGTATATTTCCTCTCTGTGTGTGTCTCTGTGTGTGTGTGTGTGTATATATATATATATATATATAGACATAGAGAGAGAGAGAGAGAGAGAGAGACAGAGAGAGAGAGAGAGAGAGAGAGGACTGTAAATAGACTGTAAATAGATGGCATGGATTGGAACAGGCACCAACACACATATCTTCAGTGAATTTCCTGGAGGAATGCAGAACAGGATGCTGCAGAGCACATGGGACATAAAAACAGGCAGATTATTTGTTATTGCTCATTAACGTAGAATATTATATGAGAGTTTTTATATTATTATTATATGAGAAGTTTTTTCTGAGGTCTCTGTTTTTAGAATGAGACACCTTGATTGCTTGTTTCCTTTGATTGCAGACGGCATAATAGATGCAAAATCCCTGCAGTGTACTTCCACAATTCAGCTCAATGAAGCAGCTTTGAGATAAAAAAAACAATTCTCTGCAGTTTCATGTGTTCATTGATCCATATCGTGGAGGATTTGATTTTGAGGGATGTTTTTAAGATTTACACTGCTGGGTCACTCCAAAAGCTGTTATTGTATTTTACTGAATGAGATGTTGTGTTTAAATGAATGTAGTTGTTTGAATTATTATGCTGATGGTTATTTTCTGTGTGCTCTTGTAATGTTTAATGAAGGCTCTTAATGAGCAGTACTTGGAGCTAACTGGCGAGAAAGATGCTCATATCACAAAGACAGAAACAATCATTCGTGAGAGTGAGAGCGAGATTCAGCAGCTGAGAGATGCAGTAACCAGGTGCGTTTATGAATGTTTATACCTGGAAATTTTACCTTTTGGCACAAAAAAAAGCCGTCAACTCATTTCCCTTGCCCCTTCTCTCTTCAGAGCTGAAGAAACACGCTTGGCTGTGCAGATTACCTGTGAGGAATTGAAGCAGAAACTCAACACGACAGAAGCGGACAAACAAAGCCAGATCCTGACAATGACTGCAGAGATCGATGACCTCAACAGAACTAAGACCAACCTTGAGGAGCGGCTCATCGAGCTTTTAAGGTGTGACCTGTCTCTATTCCAGCAGTCAGCAGCGTCAAGTCTGTCATCTGCAACAGGCACAGAATATCTTAATGAAGAGAGGGATCAGAGTTCTTTTTCTCTTGTGATGTCTACCTCCTTGTAATGTTCAGCTGCTGCCTACTCTTTTTTTAGTCCCGCTGGGAAGTGCATCTTTTGAATTGGCTCTTCAAGTAAGGGCAGTTTTTTTGAAGGCTTCTATGAATGCTGAGATAATTTACCAAGAACAAGTCTGACAGAGAGACTTTAATGGAGAAGAGAGCAAGAAAGGTAAAGAGGCTGACATGAAAGTGTGGTAGAGAAATGCTGCTCAAAACAACAGCAGTTTTTTTCTGTATCAGCCACCACTGCTGCTTCTTTCATACTCTGAAAGGAATGAAACACAGATAGAATTAGAAGAATGAATTCACTCATTTGGGGTTTTCCCTCGTGACTTCCATCTTTTGTGTTATGCAGTTGCATTATTTTGGGAAATTAGGCTAATTCTGGTGTTGAGTATATCCAATATATTAGTATGAAATAACATCACAAGATTGGTGAAGTTTATTTGACAATATGGCCAGCTTCCATGTGCCTCCAGGATAGCTTTGAAAAAATTTAATTTGGCTGAGATTTGTTGACACACAGTCAGTGGCATGAGATCTCCATGCATTTTTTTGTGCATTACCATCAGGGACAAAGATGCTCTGTGGCAGAAGTCAGATGCTTTGGAGTTTGAGCAAAAGCTGCGAGCAGAGGAGCGCTGGTGGTTAGTGGATAAGGAGGCCACGCACTGCCTTGGCTGCCAGGGCCAGTTCACCTGGTGGCTGCGCCGACATCACTGCAGGTGGGCTTTCAGTGGGCACTGGGGCTTTCTCAAAATGCAAGGCATCACAAATATGTTTTAGTAACAAGAGGACTGGTCTAATATGGATCAAAACCCATTAATGTTTCTAATACATGAATCATTCTTTAGGCTTTGTGGTCGCATCTTCTGCTACTACTGCAGCAACAACTTTGTGATGACCAAGCACAGTGGGAAAAAGGAGCGCTGTTGCAGGGACTGTTACACCCAACACAGTGCTGTGGTGGAGAGGTTCACAGAGGCAGAGCTGAGCCCCTCAGACACTCAGCCTCCTCCACACGGAGCTGGACCTCAGCCACCTCCTGAACCAGCCCCATATAAACCCACCCCCAGGGTAACAGGTAAGAGGAAAGCTGTGGAAGTTTAATTGTTGAAGCTTTCTGGTTCTCTGACTCCTTTTAAGCATACGTAATTGGGAAGCAGAAGTGAAAAGACTGACTTCGTCATATTGAGGAACAAGGACAGAAACCATTGCCATAGAATTTAGATTCAGTAGACAAAAGAGGAAGTAAGGTGTAAGGTGACCGTTCCTTTTAAAGAAGATGCTGTTTGCTTCTATTGTTAAGAAAGGAAAGTTGCAACCTATTGGTCTCTTTTTGAAACGCTCAGTCTAAAATGTGAACAATCATGAATAAACATGAGTTTATTTTAATATGGTATTTTAATATGGTGTATATAATATGGTGCCCTTTTCAATCAGAAGACTATAATAATAGGTAGTTAAAATTATATATTCTTGTTTTACCCAGTTTCAGATCCCAGCAACAGATCTGACAATGGAGCTTATGACATTATCACAGAAGAGGAAGTGAACGGTGTCTACGACAGTGACACCACCTCCCAGACCACAGGAGGCTCTCAGGAGGGAGAGCAAGACCGGCCACCAGGAGCACTGGATACGTGAGTGTAATATTTATCTGGCGACAGAGCAGAAGAAATGGGGTCAGCGGGCCGTCTTTTGACTGAGTCACAAACTGACTTAGTCGGACAAACAGTCACAACACAAGATCCCACTACAGCTTAGCACTGAGATTTTTATGACATAACTGTCCAATCCTATATGGTAAAAAATGACAATTATATACAGTACAGTGGGGTTGGGCTTTCTTCCAAGTTGCCATGTTTTTTTTTCATCAAAGGTAGGAAGTAGGAAATTAGGAAGTTAACTAGTTCTGTGTTATCAATAATGCAACATAGATTGGTTAGGGGAAATTAAATGGGAAAATGTGTCAATTTTGCCTGTATACTGTCCTTTGTCTTTCAATGTTGTGAATAACAACAGATCATCAAAGATACCCATCATGCCACATTCTCTTGCTTAAATGTGTTATCATGATGTAAACTGTATGGAAATGTTCATGTAGAGAAGTACAGTACTCTGGGAATTACTGCATTTATGCACCAAAAATGCAGGTAACAGGTAACAACGCTGGCATGATCTGGACTGTATTACCAGGACATTTTGAAACATAGCCATGGCTATTTTAGCTACACCAGGATACTTTGCATATTTGTAGTTAAGTCTTTATAGTGAGGAACAGCTTTTTGCTCTGAATGAATCATTATGCCACTGAAGAGTTACATGAAAACAAATTATTATTCTGTGCGTTGGTTTTTGCAGAGGCACAGGAGATGTGAACCCGGATGACCCCGAAGAGCAGGTCCCCACTGTTCAGGATTCAGAAATCAACCTTCTCAAATCAGGAGAAGTCACGTGAGTCTTGACATCGGTATACTCGGACCTTAGAGAAAAAAATGCATTGTGTGTGATTTGTATCAGTGTCTCTTAAAATCCATGTGCTATCATTGCAGGATGGCTGTCCCTCTCAGCCTCGATGATATTTCTCAGTTTGGCGATGGTTCCAGGGAAGTCTTTATCAAGTCTAGCTGTTACAGCGTGATAACCGTCGCTGTGGCTGACTGTGGGCCGACCATCAGCTGGATGTTTTCCTCAGAGCCTAAGAGCATCTCCTTCAGTGTGGTTTACAGGGAATCCACTGATACTCAGGTGGAACAGTCAAAGGTAATAAAGGGTCACTGTTTGTATTTTTATATTCATGCATTAAGACCAATATGGTGTGAAACACAGGAACCATCTTTTTGTGTGCAGCATAGAGGCCCAATGAATGTGAACATAGTTCGACATCATGTGATTATGTAACAGCAAAAATCTAGGAAGGAAAAGAAAAAAGCAAAAAAAGTGTTAGGAATCAGAATCAGCTTTATTGGCCAAGGTATATGTGTACACATACAAGGACTTTGACTTTAAGGTTGCTTTCAAGTTGCTCTCAGTGCTACAGAGAAATAGTTTATAGGAAGATAGAAATAGCACAGCTGTAAACAAGAACAACATGAACAAGAGCAAGCAATAATTACCACCTATACACAAGACAAGTGGAAGAACATCTTATGGCTGAAGAAAATGTGTTTCAGTACTTAGAAATTGTAGCGAATTCAGAACAGTTGATGACTCAGAAGTTATTACCGAACACAATGGGTCGAACCTGTGCGTGCTTTCATGGGCGCCCCCTGCAGAGAGCCAGGCTGTTTGCTTGATATTTGAAATATTACTGGCCCAGGAAAAACACTGCAGGTTGCCAATGTTGTTTAGCAGGTTGAGGTAAACCTCCTGCACTTAAAATGTCAGGGATGGTAAATGAGTTCTGACCTTTTGTGTCATATTCCCCTCACCTCCCTATCTGGCCAATATTTCGTAGTGTGTGTGTGTTTTCAAATGCTTTCTTTCTTGTGTGTTGGAATTTACAATATATTACATATTACACACACAATATATTTCATTTACTGTGGTAATGGATATGATTGTATTCTTGCTGCACAGGATCATGACTAGAATATGACTGAGACTGGACTAGGGGAGATTTTTTTTCAAACTGGCAGAATGTTTCAGTAGTACATTTGGTTTCAACTGAGGTTGGTGTTTCTGTTCCTCTCTCAGGTCCTGATTCCTCTAACTCGCTGCAGTTCTCATAAAGAAACAATTCAGGGGCAGCTGAAGGTCCGACACCCCGGCCTCTACACACTCATCTTTGACAACTCCTTTTCACGGTATGAAACTCCTGACATCAAGTGTACTGATTCTTCCTCCTAGCGGGAGAAGCCCGTGAATTACAGACGTTTTAGCTGCCACTGTCTTTGCTATCCACTGTTGGATGTGTGTGTGTGGGTGTGTGCATGTTTGTGTGTGCACATTTGGCCATGAAGCTGTTGTGCCTTGGTGTCTCGTTTCAGTTAATTGGATTGCAGACCTTTGATCAAAGCCTTCTTCCAACAGGTTTATCTCCAAGAAAGTCTTCTACCATTTGACCATGGAGAAGCCCGTAATCTATGATGGAAGTGACTTCTCATGAAGCTGCATAACACGCACGCTGCCTCAGAGGCATCAGAATGATGTCACAAAAACATCACCATGATGTCACATTGGCAGTTAGTGGGAGGCTGAAGAGATGAGAACAGTTTAATGACTGTTTTCTTTTTTTTTTTTTTTATTCACTTTTTTTTGCTCTTTTGCTCCCAAACCCTTTTAGCCAAGTATTTTATGTTTTCATTTTTGTCTGTATTATTTAACTCTGTGCTGTTAATGTTTGAGGTGTGCTCATAGTTTAACCGTTGCCTAAGTGAAGTGTTGTCAACGAGATGAAAGAGATTTTTAGAAAGAGAGAAAGAGAAATGTTTATGAAAATTTTTACTACTTTTTAAAAATATACACCAAGTAATATAGGTACTTTTAGTCCAGCTAGGTTTAAATTAGTAAGTTGTTCAGTTAGGGAAATTGTATAATTTTGTCATTTCTTTCTGTAATTTTTGTCTCTTATTTTTTGTTTGGCCTATCTTTTCCCAAATATGCTGCTACGTGAGGGAATGTAGATCACTGCAAATAACACTAGTAGTATAAAAAAAAATTATAAAGGATAGTTGTCAAATGAAAAATATTTTGCTGCAGAAGTTGTCTGTGAAGACCCAGGGAAGATGTTTTTTAAAAATGACAAAGTCATGGCCAGTTTAAAAATGTTTCAAGTGTGTAATCTTTTAAATGAAAAGGCCAAGAAAAGTAGAGAAAGTGCAGTTAAGTGGTTTGCCTGTGGCTTGTTTAGGAATTGACTTGTCTGCACATTATGTTTGCACTTTGCCAGCACATGAAGGAAGCAAAACAATATTAGGAACTGTCCTGGAAAAGTACAGTTTCTGTTTGATAAAGCAAATGAACTTTTTTTCACATCTCAGGTGGAGGGTCATTAAATTGTCCCCCTGTAGTAACTCATTCTAATTTATTGTTTTTGGAAATTTAAAAAAAAAAAGAAAAACTGACATCTTACTTTCTGTTTGAAGACACCTTCACCAGCTTTCTCCATCCAGCTTAGAAGATCTAATGAAGCAGAGTACCTGTAGATGCACAGGCTGACTTAATGTGTCATTACAATAACTGAGTTAAAGTATATTAATGACTGTTAACTGATGAGCTACTGTACATTCAAAGTGCCTATTAACTCTAATTGCCAGGGATTAGTTTGCTTCTGTAACTGTATAATCAGTTCTATTATTCACACAAGAACAGGACACTTGGTATGAATTGCTATTCATTTTAGTGAAATTTAAATCCTAATATGCATGACATCATCTATTTCAGCTCAAATTTTTCAGTTTGAATTTTATTTGAATCTCTGGAATATTTTTGTCTTGTGTTTAAATGACCTTCTGCGCCTCATTCTCAGTGATCAAATGGGTTTCAATATTGTGTGCTGTTTGTTGTTTCTTTTATAGCAAAGCAATAAGAAAAAAGTGAACTTCGTCACTTTTGGACAAAACCATTCACTACTTAATGAAGCAAGGGCTTATCTCTATGCTGCTTTTGCAGAGATCTGTTTCACAGTCAGATCTCCTTCATATTTTAATATGTTTGATGGGTGTAAATTGGTGCAATTTTTATGAAAAGCCTCATATTTTCTCTACAAAGCTGCACTTTGGGATAATTATTTTATAAATGGTTACAGACTATTACATCTGTTAAGTTTACATGATCTTTGTTAAAGAATTCACACAGAGATTTTTTTCTACTTGGATAATAAGGAGTAAAATGTGCACATAACCATTGCCACGAACACTCAGTGTAACAGACCTGTTAAACATCCAGTAAACATGAATAAAATGTGTGCGTGATGATTCCTCCAAATTCCAGTAATCTGTGTCTGGTTTAGTGTTTGACATCTTGGAACATCAGAACAACAATATCAACACACCTTTTCATGTCTCACTGGTTCAGAAATCTGATATGAAAAACAAAGAAGCATGTTTCCTGACTGACAGTCTTATCTCAGTTTACATCAGAAGAGATGTAGAAGGTCCGCTTGCAGAGGAGAACAATTAACAGAAAACAGTAAAACAATTTTAAAAAACCACTGAAAACAGTACAGAATCCACTGAGGAAAAAAAGCCATAGAAGTTTGTCTTTCTGCCATAAACTGGCGTACTGAAAACAAAAATTTGTAGTTGTATTTTAAATCTGAACACACCATTGTCAGGTTTACTATGTGTGACACTATTGGACACCAGGTGTTCAAAGAGCCTGCCAAGAGAATACTCTGTGAATTGGTTGATTTTTTCTGAATATCTGATGCAGAGGCAAATGTGCTAAATATATAGTCAATTGCTGCTTTGGTACTTTTTTAAAAATAACTTTGTTTTTTCTTAACTGTTGACTGGACAAAAAAGGCTATTTGAAAATGTCACCTTGAGAATTACTGTATGATGGACAGTATTTGCTGGAGAACTCATTTTTTTTATAGAAAAATAGATTTGTTGAGAAAGAAAATAGTCCAGTTGACTGACAATGAGGACCTAGTCTTATATAACCTGGTAATTTTGTGGTGTAATTGAAATACTTTCAAAAAGTTTTTTTTTAATTAAACATAGAAAAAAAATTTTCCACCACCCTGACCGATTGCTGAATATACATAATGAGATGAACAATCTGAAAATGTCTACAAATAATGAGCTGCTGCAGCAAAGACTCAAATCTTTCACCTGTCACTCCTCTTTCAGGCTGAGCGTGAAGTCTGACCTGATTTTTCCGCTAACGCAGGACACAAGATCACACTTTGTGCGTGTGTTTGGTGACACAGTCCGGCTGACAGAAGAGGAGCAGCGAGTTTTCAGAGGTAAGAGCCGCTCAGCCTCTGCTGTCAAGTTCACCGTCCACGCCAGGAGCTGCCTTCAAAATAAAAGAAAGAGGTGCCCCTTCACGGTCATGCAACATCACACTGCAGTCCTTCACCCTGCTGCTGAAATCTATGTAGCTGTCATACAAAATTAAGAGGAATGTTTTGTTTCAGAGCCATTTCTCCCCTGCATCTTTCCGAGTGAGGTGCTTTTATTATGAACGCACACACAGGACGTGCTGCATGTTGATGGTTGCGCGCTTGTCCACGTCGGGCTCGGACCTGTGGAGGCGCTCAGCAGCCCGTCCTGCAGCCGCACTGACACTGAGCAGACAACATGCCCGCTCCGCACATCAGGGGGATTTTTCTCACTCTGTGTTTGGCTCCAGCTGTGAGTGATTTACTTTAACTTCACCTTTATTTATTAACAGGAGGAAAAAAAAAAATGTTTGCATGCCTTTTCTAGTCCTGTTTTTTATTGAGCATGTGATTGACTTAGTGTGGTGTTGAGTGATCTTTAATCAAAGCAAGAAACATCATCATGTGTGATTTATTTTAACATAACTTAAGTAATTTAATTCATTGAATGTTTGGTTAAGATTTACTGATGCAGATGTGGCAGATGTGTGTGTGTGTATATAGTGTATATTATGGACAAGTATATATAGATATATGAATATGTGTAGACAAAATGACAGAAATTCAGTGATTCCAGCTTTATGTTCTGGTTCCGAATTTGAGTATTTACTGGTTTTCTTAGTCTTTAATCATAAAAACCCAATATGTTTCGGTTTTGGACTATTGGTCTGGCAAAAAAGAGCTTTGAATTGGTCACATTAGGTTCATGGGGAACTAGTGATGATGGACATTTGTCACACTTTTTATGACATTTTATAGATGAAACAATCAGTTGATCAATCAAAAAAAAAGTCTATAGAATAAAGATTATTTGCAGCCCTGGTACTCTGTCATTCACTACATACACTACATCTGCAAATTACATTTATTTTATGAACACTTTCCACTTACAGATTTATCTCATCTATCTATTTCATCTCACAAATTTATCTAATTTATCTGTCTTTGTCTTTTATATTTAGGAGATTATAGTCTGTCTAGACGATTGTAGATTTCAGTACAGATATGTAAAATATAGTCTGGTAAATACAGATTAGATATGTTTAGACATGAATGAGTTATTATTGTGTTTGTGCATTCAATTATAATGCATGTAATATGGATAGTGTATGCATGCACATACACATACATACATGCACATATACTATGAAGACAGATATGGACATTAGCAAATTAAATGCTAATATATTTAATATCTATTTAATTAAAATCCATGAAAATTAGGATCTTTTCCATTGGATTACCACAAACACATGCACACAAATTGGAATATGTTACCAGGAATTCACTTTATTAAAATGAGGAAAGTGAAAATGACTGAATGACCTTTGTGTGCTGATATCACCACTCCATTTACTGTGTACAGTGTTTGTACAATTTGTCGTGGCCAATTAGCTGTGAAGAAGCGAGACAGGTAACAAATGGCACACATGTATGCCCACTCACACGCCGACACTCGCAAAAGCTTTATGTAGTTATTATTACATGTCCACCTCGCTAAAGTCCATAACAGAATAGAAACATGAGAAGCAAGCAAACAGGTGGTATGATGATTAGTGTGGCAAAGCGAGAGAATGGGAACAGGGCAGACACTCATCACTGCGCTGCACTTCAGTCCATTCTCCTTCTCTGCTCAGGACTGCAGAGAATTATAATGAACTAACAGGGTCCATGATGCGCACACACACACACGCACACACACACACTTCCAAAGAAAAACACTGTCATTTCACACAAGGCCAATAGTTTGTGGATGGTCTCTTTTGAATGTTCAGATATGAGTGAAATTTTGCACTTTAAGCAGTTGACAAAACAAAACAAAACAAAAAGAAGATCTTGTTACCTTTTTTTGGCTGCATTGTTGTCATGTTTAAATATGCGTGGCAGATGGACATTTTCAAAAATATGGGTTTTTTTATTTTGCCACAAGACTGTATAAGAATATCTATATAACCCACCTGTCATTTATCAAGGGACACATTTTAGTGTCCCTTAAAACTTTAACTTGTCCTTTTTACGCTTGTTTTTTAAAATTTAATAAACTAACGAGATATATGATTTGTACTATATAATAAGATCAGCCACTCTCATTTCGGTATGATGAACATGAAGCTCACATCCACATCCACTGATTTTATATAAAGATGGCTCCTCCCACTGTACAAAAATGAAGCCAAAATATCCCTGATACAGGCGCTGCTGTCTTGCTCTGGTGACGTCATTTGGAACCAGAGTCTGCGCAATAGTGACCGAGGAATGGAGCCGCATACACCCGCCTGAGACAATCGGTAATCAATAATTAATCACTCCTAACTAACTACCACCAGCCACAGTTAAAGTTACATCTACTCTCCTTGTTCCTACTCTACATACAACTCCCGAAACGTCATCTGCCAATGCCTGAGCCACCACTTCACTCCAAGCAGCTGTCAGTCATAATGTCACACCCCCATTTTATAGCATAAAATAACTAATTAATACCAAACTTCTAATAAAAATGAACACTTGAACAAACATCAGTGTGATAAGAAGCCTGTAAAATGACAAAAACCATATTTAAGCCAGCCAGCAGGGGAAATGGAGAAATTTTGGCTTCAATTAGTATTTTGGGGATCTGTCACGTGTCCGTCTTTATATAATGGTGCGGTTCCATTCCAAAAGTCGGAACTTGGAACTTGCTCCAGCTTTATATTTACTATACAGAAAGTGTTATAGTTGTCTCATCTAACTCTCAACGAGAAAGCAAATAGGCATATTTCCAAAAATGTCAGATAATACATCCAGTATCTGAACTTTAGAGACTGCCAGTGTTTATGTTCCTCTTCTGAACATGTTTTATATTTTTATACTGTGCCGCAGTACAGCGGCAGCAGCGTAAAAGTGCACCTCATTCGCTGTTGAAAATAGAAGGCAACATCTGCAAAGTGAGCCTAATCCAATGGCCCCTTTTTGGGTAGTTAGTGGATAATGGGCTTCACCTCTTAGAGAACATTTTTACAGCAGACTGCACACTAACCTGGCAGTGTGAAGGGGCCTTTGGCTTTGCATTTAGTTTCATGGCTCATATTATCCAGACTAACCTTATGCAGCTGCCCCCGCCGTCTCTCTACCTTCCTATCTTTGTTTCTGTCTCTTAAATGCAGCATAGCATCTGCCTTTATCCCGCCGTGCAGTTGAAATGCATGAGCACGTCATGCACCCTTGGTGCTCGTAACCGCTCAGTCTTGACTGTGGCTTTATTCCTCACCTCATGCCTCTTAGCTTGGCTCGCCTCGCACATCATTCTTATGCATACATATAAACAGGGAAGCCATGTGTGGTACATGACATCCATCTGCCATACCATGTGCCATTTAGCTGATGTTTTTGTCTAGTGCGCTTAGTGGTAACATGAGAGTTTATACGTCTTTCTGTTTTGAATATAAATTCCCTAACTCTGGCAGGATTCATGCAGTTATCACACAATACAACCATGGTTTAGCAGAGAAAAATATATAGCTGTATCTGCATACGTGTCCCACCTTAAAGCACACTTACCGCAAACGCTGATTGTCTGAATTCAGTTACTCTGCAGGAGGCAAGGTAAACCAGATTTTTTTTCATGCCTCCCTCACCTGCCTTTGAACAGGAAGAGCAGTAATTGCCATGTAAATTTCACAGTAACACCTCTCATTACATTATTAGCATTGCATTAGGAACAAAGAGGACTGGCAGCAATTTGCTCTGGTTGCTTCCAACACGT
Organism: Scortum barcoo; assembly: GCA_023238725.1. Lineage (NCBI taxonomy): Eukaryota > Metazoa > Chordata > Actinopteri > Centrarchiformes > Terapontidae > Scortum > Scortum barcoo. Next base: position 18,555,540 of record CM041538.1, read on the forward strand.
CCATTCGTCATTGAGGGGGAGAGATGGTGCAAAGAGGTTGCCTATTTGTTCCTACATACTTGAAGAAAAGGGAGAGAAACATTTTTTTCTGCCCAATAGCTGTCAGAAGAATTGTGTTCAATTCAAGCTCATTTTCTGCATTGTGTTTATTTTGTAGCTGTTTGTGACATAGTTACTGAAGTTGTTTGTTATTCTGCACAAAAAAGTGCTGGCTTTTTTTATTCTAAGAATCCCATTATTTGTGTGTATGTGATGATGAACAAGTTGACAGTTAAAACACAAAATGAGGAGTAAGGGGCTGTGGTGAGTGATTGCGTCGGGGAAAAGCGAAATGAAGAGTCTTGGTCCAAACCAATTTCACCTGAGGCTATTTATTTTCAAATGCATCCTGATGAATTTCTGATTGGATACGCAGCATTTTGAGTTTGAATCCTTGAAATGCTTCAGCTTTGCTCTTGATGAGAATCTCAAAGGCACACTGTTTCTTGTAAGCGGCACCTGTTCAACTTGATTGAATGAGAAGATTAGATTACTGGTCTGCACATACAACTGCCATTTCATAGGAATATTTATTTATGAGTGTGTGTCCACTCAAAGGAGTTCATGTGTTTGAATATAAATATGTATCCCAGTTTTATGGTTAATTAATCATTAATCCTCTTTGTTAGCTTTATGATTAAAAATGACTTCTTTATGCACTTCTATTTTTATGTTTGAGATTTTATTCTCAACAAGTGATTTTGACCTTGCATTTCACTTTTCATTGCTGCAACAATCCTGAGCTGGTCAACAAAACTGAATTCTAGTGCTTTTCCCATAACACCATACCCTCACTCAGTGCGAATCAATGCACAGCATAATGATAATAAAAAGCTATATCTCTGCAAGGCATACTCATTCATATAATTTCATGAAATGGCTCCAGGTGGGTTTGCACGGTTGCAGATGTTGCTGTTTCCCCCCTCAGAGAGATTCATAGATCTTTTTAATTAAAATCTTTATAATACACAACCAGTACACCCTATGGGATGAGTGGAGGAAACCGGAGTTCTCCAGAGGGAGTGTTTTTGGTCCCAGAGGAACTGAGCTTCTGAAGCTTTTTTTCATTAAGATTTCAGTCGCACTAGTTTCTCCTCAGGGCTTTCAAAATTAGATGGAACCAAGCCGAACCAAGAACAAAAGTCTGTGCAATATGCTCATCAATAGCAGCAATGACTTTATTAAGGCTGTGTGCGACCCTTTGTGTTTTCCTCTGTGTTCTATTGAATATGTATCATCTAAAACCAAAGGGGAGACAGAAAGCAGCCTCAAAATTACTCTGAAAAACAAAATGCAGAACATTCTGAAAATTTTGAGTCATTTTGAAAATGGAGGGGTATCATGATTACATATCTGCCTAAAACTACCTCCTTATTATGCTTTTTCTACTTCTGTCTTGTTTTTGTCTGCTTGCATCATTCTTTTAACACACACACTCCTGCTGACATCACATTGTGCCTTTGTCTTCTTAGCCACTATAACTAGACAATGATATTTGCAAGGCCCATGCAGAGACTTGGGAAAAAGGAGCTTGGCTTGAATAAAATAAAAAAACTCAACTTAACTACCTCTTCCATCTGTGATCTCTATCGCTTAAAGGTTTTTATGGCAACTTCTGCACCAGAATGGCTTTATGAATGAAATCAAATTGTATGCTTCTTTTCAAGTCAATAAAAGCATATTGGAGATATAATCTTGAAGATTTTCATTAAAGTAAATGTCTGTTAAGTCACTATCTATTGCTGTATGATGCAACACAGTAATGATTCAGCCTATGCCCCACAGATGGAAGCCCTTTGCTGTTGCAGTATTATTACCCAGGTGACAGTGATGACTTTCCTGGAAAAATTACTGGTTACCATCAGATGCTGTGAAAGAGAACAAATGAAAATCCTCAAGACTGCAATTTTAACATCTGACAATAAATTACAGGGACTATGGTAATTAATGTTAACCAACACTGCCTAAATAATACAGATTAAAAATCAAGGTACCATATGATGCCACATTGTGCAGGTAAATTAGAAGGAAGCAGACAGACACCATACTTCAGTGGCATGGAAGTTGTGTTCTCAAAAAACTCTGTTGCAGTATGCTAGGAAAAGCTAGGAAAACAAGCCCCAGCCTGCTGCTCTGACCTTTACTTTCACCAGCATGAAATAAAAATAAATGACTATTGAATTTAACCTGGAGTAGTTTAGCCCATCCAAACAAGGCAGTCTGCTTACCAGCAACAAAACGCTCGGTACACACAGAAATATAATCTGTTAGAATCTATTCAATTTATGCCAACACTTGCATGCTCGTCTCAGTTTTGACATTCAGTGTTGATCTGATGGGCGGGCTCAGATGCAGTCTGAAAGTATGTAAGTGTGTGATGCGAGTCTAACATTGGACTACAAAACAACTGTGGATGCTGTGCACTAAGTTCTTGTATCTTTAATCCTTTTCCTAGCATTCGTGTCATCTGGAAACCCTTCACCAACAATGGACATTACCCATTCTGCCACACACAAGCACTCATGCATTCATTTCTGTGCTGTGCCACAGTTCTTACTGTCATCACTACATCCGGCGCATTAGTCACAATGCGAAAACAAATTACATTCAGTATTGCAAAATTGACTGCCATTACACAAGAATGTGCAGTGTCACTGAAGCTGGATTATTTGACCTTTTAACCTTTTATACAGCAGCTTCGCTGGCAGAGACTCAGTAACAGGTTTATTATCACAGTGCACTCACAGGTTTGAGCCAAAAGGATAATTACCACAGAGCCATAACAATCCTACCCCCATCCCTCCATACCCCCTTTTTCCAACATCCACATCACATCAGTCCCTTTCTCTCTCAGAAACAAGATGACCGTATTTGTTTTAGTCTGAGATAAATGTCACTCAAATGCAAATCCAGTTATTGTGTTTTTATTTGACGTCAGGGAACGGAGGGATGAACAGGGGAAGTCAAACTGAAGAATCTCTTAGCGCCACTAAATGGAGCTGTCTGAGGTCAAGACAATCATCTGCATCCATAGGGACAAACTCATTTAATGAATTTTCCGATCTTCTGAGTCTCTGTGTAATCTTTTCGCTTAAAGCCAAAAGGTTACTCTTTTAGTGGGAAAGCATTTCCTGCTAAAGGTAGGGCATGAAGACAAAATGAGTCACTGTCCATTAAAAACTCACATGCGTTTTTTTTTTTTTTTTTTTCATACACAGGAAATGCCTTTTTCATGTAATTAGAGTGTGAGTGGCCACTGTGGTCTCTGCTTGAATGTCCACATATATCTCATAGAGTATACCTTCCTTCTATTCTTCCTCCTTTCCCTTCCTTCTTTCCTACCTCTAGGCGTTGTCAAGCCTGCACCCTGAATGTGAGTTCATATTTCAGCTGGAGAAAGAGGAGCGTAACTGCCTTCGGTACATTGCGGAGCAGGGCAACAGAAGCACGGAAGGTGTGTTTTCCATTTTAAAATCGCCCTGCAGCAGTAGCTCATATAAATTCAACCGTGGCTGTGGTTGTGATATGAAATATGCCGCAAATGTTCACATTAAGTACAAGCATCTAAGCTGGAATAAATGCTTCACGGAGAATAATCAGTTGTTAGGGCAGATTCTTGATGGCGTCTCGACTGTCGGATGGAAATGCACCAGGTGATCTATAACTGTGATGCATTTGTGGTGGAGACTATCAAGGATAGTTACATAGGGATTTATGTATGTAATCTATCTCAAGATAAAGGTATTGGTTGGAGTTCCACAGTACTTTCTCATTCTTGTCTTAATACAATTTACACAGAGGCGGATGTTATGGCTTTGAGGAATGTTATTGGGATATTGTGCATGATACACCTCATTTAACTCTGTTGTATCTCCGTGAGTATATATTTAAACTGTGTGTGGTGGTGTATGCATACAAATGTGTGTGTGTGGAATATCTCCTCTGAATAGCTACCCTGATAGACACTGTCCTAGATAGGTACTGTTTTTTTTAACCTCGTACCATCCTCTTGAAAGGTTGTCGGCCATTCTGGGATGCGGTCGTCTGCTGGCCTCATGCCGCCGTTGGGGAAACAGTCCACAGGGCTTGTCCTGTGGTCTTCTCCTTCTTCAGAAACAACACAGGTGACTAAAGAATCACATTGTGAACGAGGGGACGAGAATTGTTGTTTAGATAATGAAAAGAAGAGCATATTCACCAGTGGGTTAACATTAAGTTAAACTGAAAGGGTGTATTTGGTTCTTGTGGATTCATGAAGAATGTTTGTGTGTTTATTCACTCATTTGTTGTTGTTTTTTTTATGTTTTATGAATAAATCTCCCTCTGGCTCTTTTTGCTCAGGCTTGCAAGATTGTCACAGGAGACTGCAATCAAATTAGTTTCTTCTTAACAAGTAAATTATCTGATAGTGAGAATAGTGGGTGTATTCAGATACTAAAACCCATATAAATGTTTTACAAAATGAGCAACCGAGAGATAGTTTGTGATGACATGTAACAGAGTCTAAACTAGAATAAGATACCATAGTTACACTAGCGGTCCTGCCGCTTTCATGTCATATCAGATGGATGGTAGACATGTGAAAGATTCCCATGTTAATGACTTGCAGGCACTTACAGTCATCTCAGCTCAGTGAGATGGTGTGATCACAAAACGACAATATAGCCATTTTAATTGGGTTTAATGCATGGAGCAACAGACTTTTGCTGACATTAGGCATCTATTTTTGCTTGTTTTATGGGCACTTCTGTATTATTAACCTCCACGACAGATACATTGGAGCTTTCAGAAAATAAAACGCAATGATGTGAATCAGATTTACAAGCCATAAACTCGTAATTGCACATAATAACTCAGATATTATATGTTCATGGTTTTAGTTTTATGTGTTAGCATGCTAACATTTGCACCAAAAAACAAAGTCCAGCTGAGAAGGTAGTAAGTTTAAGGACCGGCAAAATGAGTATTGTTACCTGAGGGCAAACATCTGGCCCAAATTTCAAGGCAAGTTATATAAGGTAATACCAAAATGTCAGCCTCACGATGGCACAGATAATTTTAAGAGAGCTCAAAAGTTATTAGAGCCATGAATATCTGTACAAATCTCTGTGTCAATCTATCAAGTGGACGTTGCGACATTTCACAAGAAATGTCATTAAAAATAATTGGAACATCTTCCTCTGAGGATTATCTCTTCGTGCTTGAGATTACTTTTTGATCTCTTGACCTTTGCCCTCAGGTTCAGTGAGCCGTAACTGCACAGATGGCGGTTGGTCCAGACTTTTCCCACCATACCACATCGCCTGCAGTGTAGATGATGACATTCCTGAGGTGAGAGTTACTGGGACGAGGTGGATAAAGAGCTCAGACTGGGGAGACAATCAACAAGGAAAAGGCTAAAGAACAAACACACACAATAGGACAGCCACAGAGAGAGAAACCTGTTTGAACTTCAGAAATCAACCGACCAAACAAATTAAATTACAAATGAAAAACGTACCATGCCACAAGAGGTCGTCAAAATCTTGGTGCAGACTGTGCTGAAGTCAAACTGCTGCCCATATACCTTCTCGTGTCTCTTTTGGGGCAGTTGAGATTCACTTATATATTCTGGCTCACTGCCAAGCGAGAGTAGAAAATAAAATCTATTTAAACACAAATGTGAAAATACTTTTGCAAGGCAGTGAGAGCATCAAATGTGACCCATCAGGTAATAGCTGAAATTATCTTATTTCACAAAGAGAGAATGGTGCTTAATTGTACTGAACAGTGTTTTTGGAGGATAATTTTGAAAAAACTACTTTGGGTGCTATGGAGAGCATCTTTTGTCTTGTGCTAAAAAAGACCCTTTAAGTATTTTAAGCCAATAGCAGGGATGTTACTGTAATTAAAGAGCTTTTTCGTGTACTTTTTGAGCCGATTCAGTGGTCTGCTTAGTTGAGTCATACTGCCATCAGACTGGAAATATGAAAAAAGCTTTCTTACAGTTACGCCATAGTCATCTCTCCAGTACAGCTGAGTCTCAGGCTTGTCTGCAATTCGGCCTCATTTTGAGACATTGCATTCACTTTGAAGCCTTGCAGCATTTTGAAAAGCTTCAACATTTGAGTGCAACGTCTCTTTATACAAAATCTTCTTACTCGTCTTGCTTTCAGACCGAGCAGTCGTACTTTGCCACAGTGAAGCTCATATACACCGTCGGATACAGCGTCTCTCTCGTGGTGCTGGCTGTTGCTGTGCTGATCCTGCTGGTCTTCAGGTAGGAACAGAAAGGAGATGCACAGACCTTCCGTCTTTCGCCAGTGACCAGCACATTTTAGAAAACTTGAGGCAGATTCAGTCATCACAGAGAGCCAACCAATAGGAAATCACAACAATGGTGTTGTTCTGGTAAATAAAAATAAGATGATACCAAGGTACTCTTGATCCTTATGATAAGAAAGAGTTAGAATAGATGTTTGATACCACTCGCACATCTGTATACTGATTATGAAGCCACAGCCAGAAGGAAACTTTAACATAATGATGGCAGGAGGACTGTAAATCTGATTTGTAGATTCATGAAGCATTATTTATTGTCTTAGCTACTTAATATCAGGCTAATCTTTTGCTCTAGCTTCTTATGTAGTGTATAGAAGAGGTACTGATCTTTAAGCCGTTGACCCTGAAACCCAGAATAAAAAACAAACCAAACAGTCATTAAATCAGTGTTATCAGTGACATTTGTATGAGACAAAAAAAAAAAAACAACCATCATTTTCCCCTTTTGAGAGGGATTATGGGATCTCCTTTCTCTAGGTCTTCCTCTCGGTTCCAATATTTTATATCTTGAATTTCAGTCCTCTTTGACATGAAGTGGACCTGACAGCTCCACTTAGCAGATGACTAACACAATTTCAAGGGCTTCCTTGAACCCATTCACCCAGCTCTTTGATTCACTGGACTAGGAGTATGACTGTGTATAAACACAAAACCTCTTAATTAATGGTATTTTTGCCATTGTGTAGCTGGTGTGTGATTCTATGTACTAATTTGAAAGGATAACTTCTATTATTTATTGTCATGTTCCCCATATATTTTGTTTTGGTACCTTTTACATTTTTTGCATATTTTTTTCCTTTTACACTTTTTGGTCCTAAACTGACATCACATGGCATCAACTGCCTGTCAAAACCCCTAGAAACCAAGACGTTATAGCTATTACAGTGTAGCATAACCATGTTTTTTAAAGCTGAACTTATTCTGACTATCTGGCTGGCAACACTACAGTATGCCTGTTACGTGTATGTTTCCATTTTTCAGGAGGCTCCGTTGTGCCAGGAATTTGATTCACATCCAGCTCTTCATCACATTTATCCTGAAAGCTGTGGCTGTGTTTTTAAAGGACGCTGCCCTTTTCTCAAGTGATGACACCAACCACTGCACCCTTTCCACAGTAAGATAATGACGCTGAGGACAAGAGATTCTTGGTTGCATTTCTATGAGGACAGATTTCCCTGTTCTCATGTGTCACTCTTATATTGCCCGTGCACCTTCTCTTTCATAGTAATCCTTCGTTACTATTCACTTTAAATGTCCTTCTTTTCCTTCCTGTTGTTTTCTGTCCAGTTTGCCTGCAAGGCCTCTGTGGTCTTCTGTCACTACTGTGTGATGGCCAATTTTTTCTGGCTCATGGTGGAGGCGCTCTATCTCAATTCCCTGCTGCTTTCGTCTTTCTATCACAGCCGTCGATGCCTCTGGGGCTTCAGCCTGCTGGGATGGGGTGAGAGAGCTCGACATGAAGTTTCCCAGACATTCGTAATGCTGAGCTGCAGAGTCCCTGATTCGAAAATACAGAATCCTTGCAGAATCCTTGCTCCAACAAAATTAATTGGCTAATAGATGCAAGTATTGCAAAATGAATTTAAAAAAACCTTAATCATATATATTTTACAGATACTTGAGCTTTCATCTCTGTATTAAATGTATGTTGAGTCAAGGTGACTGAAAAGTTTACGAGTGCACTCATGTCCACATTGTTTTTTGTGAGGGCCATGGCACAGCTGTTTGTTCTGTGTATGCAGCCAGAGCATTATGCAGAACGAGTTTCTGCTTTTTTTATCTTAGAAAATAGTTTTTTTTTTTTTATCAATAACTCTATAATTTGATGCTTCAGAGACTGTTATTCTTCTTGGAGAGCACTTACACTCACAATATGTTATTTGCAGTTTCCAGTCCATCTGAGTTGCATGTGGTTTGGAACATGACTCTTTATTTTGGAAACTATTTGCCTTGTGTTGCGTTGTTGATTTCAAGCTTCTATTTTTTGGTGCACATGCCATGTTTCTTTCCACAAATGAGTGTGGCGCATTGAATTGAATAAGGATTTTTGTTAATATGCAATATGAGGTTTCCCACAGTACAGCTGCTATGATTTGGGTTATTATCTATAGCTATATTATAAAAGTCAGATCAGCAGCTTCCAAACTTACAAACTTTTAATTCTGACAGTTATTTTATAGCTTCATGGGTTCACATTTTAATTACTTCCAAATGCCATGTTTTTTAATTCCAAACACAGTGCCTACCACCAACCACTATTGATATAATACAATGGGGCCTGAGATTGTAGTTTAAAGGCCAGACTGTGCATTTCTTATACACTGGCAGAGACATCACCTGCCAAAATCAGATGAGTGATTTTAAACCTATGAGCTGAACAATTAGATATTTATTACAGTTCCGTATTTGAAAGGAGATTCAGAGCTGTCAGTAGGGACAACAAGAAGCAGCCAGACTGCTATGGGCCAACATCTCCAATTTATTATTTTAATCCAGCCAGAAAGTCTCCCGACTCAGTGGCATCGGCTGTAATTATGAAACAAACTGAATTAAAGTTTATACTCCTGTGGCAACCACTACTAGTTTATTAGATTATGTGTGTGGGATTAATGTTTCTTTAAAAAAATGTGAATTCTTAAGAAGCTGTGTATGATGAAGTGAAAGGGGTCACTGCTACTTAACATTGGACTTGCTTAGCCCAGTGAATATTGAGATACACTGGTAGCTACCTAATCACAATACTACCAAGTCAGTGTGTACTGATTGACTTGTGCTGACATTAGTTTTGTTTTTTCTGCCCTTCTACAGGTGTACCTGTGCTCTTCATCGTCCTGTGGATTGGATCCAGGATGTTCTTTGAAGACACAGAGTGTGTATAAACCTCCCCTTCCATCTCCTCAAGCACAGTTATTTCTTACACACAGAGCAAATGCAGCAGTTCAGTAAATTAACAGCTGCAACCATAAGAGCCATGTCTAGCGTTTTCCTAAATTAATTTATTATGAACAGTATGATGAAGAAATACACACCCTGGAGGGAAGGTTGGATTATTTTTTCATGTACTTACCCTTTTAAACAAATGTGTAATTTTCAATCACGTTGTATCACTACTGTTATCTTCTTGTCATGAGTTGATTTTTATCCTACGATCAACTGAACTCATTGTACACCTTTAAAAAAGTTCAGCAGACTGACTAAAGTGCACATTTGAAAATGTTTTTCCATGTAGATGTTGGGACATCAACGAGGACTCGCCCTACTGGTGGATCATCAAGGGACCAATTGTTGTGTCCATAGCGGTAAATGCTTCGATTGTGAGACAAACAAAATGACAGACTGTTAATTATACACCTAGCAGATTACAGATTGTTATGCAGATGATTTTACTCTCTTTTTAGAGGTGGTTTCTGAGAAAAAAATTCTTTTGTGCATATTAGAATAGAGTGCCAAAAACTGTCCTAAGACCAATCCCAGTCAATTACACACTTGGCCGCTCTTATTGTTGCTATGACATTCAATAATCACTGTGCTGTAAATGACATTTGGTGGAAGTCTTTATCCGATTAAAGCTGAACATTTTTCCCCTAATTTGGCATTCTTGCTTTTTCTATTAACAGGTCAATTTTATGCTCTTCATGAACATCATCAGAATCCTGATACAGAAGCTCAATCCACGGCTCATCCAGTTTAATAACTCCTCTCAATACAGGTAATCCTTCAGCTGCAGACATAGTTATAGACATGGAATGAGCGGCTGAGCAGTGAGCAGCCTTTTGAATTCAGAAAGACCTGAGGAAGAAGTCAGTTTTAAACAGAAATGATAGTCTGTAAGCATCCATTAGGTTTGAGATGCGCTTTTATCACATTTAGCTTTCATCTTTTTCCTTACACGGTCTTAGATTTTCGAAGCTGTGTCTGTGCGACTTCCTTATCTTGAGCTTTTTTCATTGGAATGGACACATTTACAAATGCCTTTTCTCTCTCTTTCATACTTTCTAACTCTGATAAGTAGAAACTTTGATGTAAGGAAAGATACAAGTTGTGTAAAAAAACTGTTGATACACCGCAGTGGGCAATGTATAATTAATTCAGTCATGACTGAACCTCAAACTACTCAGTCTGGCCACGTCTACCTTCCCACATCCCAAGAGGCTTATCAGAATTTCTAATTCAAATAGGCTTACTAATTGGCTGAAAGTGTTCAGGGACATCATGCTTATCCAGATATTTTAAAAGACATACCAAAGTTAAGTTAAGTGATTCTTGACTTAATCGTGCCAGCTAGGATTAATATTTTTTTATATTTTTATTTTTAAAAAAGATTACACCTGCACTCACATTCTAATATCCTCACTTTGAATCATGCACCTGCTGCTACTTTTCCGCTCACAAACATAAGCTAAGTTGCACACACACACACACACACACACGAAGTATCCTCTTGATTGACACCTGATAATTAGTGCGTCTTCATGCATGATGCCATCCGGAGCGGTGTTCAGATAAGACATTCACTAAATGGCTCCCCGAGGAAGCTTCACCTCCTGCATCTTGTTTCTTTCCTTCTGCACAACAGACGCCTGACTAAGTCCACCCTCCTCCTCATCCCTTTGTTTGGTACTCACTACATGTTCTTCAATTTTCTGCCCGACTACTTCAACGTTAACCTGCGCCTCTGTATTGAACTCTGCATGGGATCCTTCCAGGTACACACACACACGCGCAGGCACGTACAGTGTATTAACCCTCAATATATTGTACATGCTCAAATAACCCGAAGGCACACACAGACTCCAGTCCAGTCCATCTATTCAGAGTGGACTATTCTGTAATAAACCCTCCCTGTTTGTCCAACTGATTGATATGGTGAGTGAGTCCTGCTTAAAATAAGTGCATCTCATTTAGAAAATATCCTCTGGAATTGACTCATTCTACGCATTACTAGTCTGGAATTTAAAGTCATTTAGGTTATTGGATTTGCTTTGCTGTCTGCACTTTAATACATATTTCATGCAGCAATGAAAGTTGTAATTATAAGTGCTAATTTACGACTTGAAATTCTTTGCCCACAGACAATTAAACAAAACAGCCATATTTGTGAATCTGTGAGGCTATGCTTTGAGCTAAAAGTTAATGTGCTCACAGTGACAATGCTAACCTGCTGACAGTGTTCAGCATCTTAGTTGAGTATGTTTGCATGCCTTGCTGATCAGCGCAAAACACAAAGGCTGACAATGACAAACCAAATGGTGAAATGTCGACATGAAAGACATCTTAGGGGGGGGCGTGGATGTGTATATGAATTCATCCAATAGTTGTTGACATGTTTCACCCACAACCACTAATTTTAACCTCATGGTGGTGATAAAGGAAACACCATAGGGATCACCAAAATCAGTGGGAATACCACTGTGGGCAAACATGGAGATATTTATCTCTGGACCAAAGAAGGGTACTGGAAAACCAATTGACTGATATCACCATCCCTGGAACCACATAACTAACAGGGCTTAAACAATTATCAACAGCATTTCAATTTGAATAGCAGATTTAATACCAAATCCCTATTTGGTGTTTAACCATAGTTATATGCGTGAAAAACCTTATTAAAGGATTATTTAATTATCAGCGCTTGTGTTGCTGGAAATGCAAGGGAAGTTTGGCACAGTGTTTGCATCTGCCACAGCCATACAACCGCAGAAAAGTCAAACGGCTTCCTCCACTTAATGTCATACGTGGCATAAACTGGTTTACTTGGCAGCTCCCCAATTGGATTTTATTCCTGCCCCCCTTCCTGTTAAGAATTCAAATTAACCAGGCACGGAAGTCTGAAATAAGCATTGAAAATGCCAGTAACAAAAGTGCCTAAATAGCTGTAACACAGGCTTTATTTATAAAAGAGGTGAAACAAGTAGGGCGAAGTTTATTCAGTGTTTTTTTTGTATAAAGATAAAAGGAAAGGTAGCAGAGTTTACAGCCATCCTTAGATTCTACAGAGCATGGCAGTGTATTATGGAGATATAAATCCAAACCATTCATTATTCCATTCTTGTTTGCTGGCCTATCAGCTCTCATTTGTGTCTGACATTTAAGCTATCATCACATGAGCAACCTTTTAATGATGTGTACTAGACCTAAATGCTAATGATTAAAACCATCTCTCTTACAGGGTCTTCTTGTTGCAATTCTCTACTGCTTCCTCAATCAAGAGGTCAGTACAAGCCACTCTCAAGAGTTTATTTGAACATTTTACAGCTCTCTGTTGCATAATAAACCTTTGTACCCGGATCATATGCCAGTGAGAGCTGAGTGCTTTATAGTTGTCAGGGCTTAACACTTTTGCACAATTGCTGCTTCTCTTCCCTCATTGCACAAGGGAAAGACCCCAGGCACTTACGCAAACACCAAGACTAATGTGAGGCCCCTCAGTCTAAAGGCAACATCAGTGTTTAATACTCAGTAAAATAACTTACAACCTCTGTTCATCTGTTTGGTGCTTTAGGGCCTCATGGGTAATAAGTCACCAAATTTTCATATACACTAATGGATTAGTTAATCCATAACCTCATGTAGATAAAAATACAAATTTAATGAAATTTACAGATGTGGTTTCACAATGAATATTGTTTTATTGCTAGGAGAAATATACAGCTTTTAAATGTTTTAAAATGTCCCTCATACCCCAATAATATGCAGAATAAATTCTTTAGAATACCTAATAAAATTATTTGCAAGGGGAACACATGATTGACTTGATTGTTCAGGTTTTATTTACCAAGATTGAACTTCTGGAGTTTTTTGGTCCTGTTTTTAATCTTTAAAGGAATAGCTGAATATTTTGCTTTTACACTTTTTGATGAGAAGCTTGATACCACTCGTATCTGTCAATTGAATGCAAGACTCCATGTAGGAGACAGCAAATGGGGAACAACTAGCCCATCATGTTTAGTGAATCCGTATAAAAGTGTAAAAACAACTATTTGCAGTTTTACAGGGGTTATGCACTAGACTGTGTCTTGCTATGAGCAGTTGCTGAACAACCAGCATAGACTCCAGGAAGCACCATTCTTAGCCAAGAAATAGTCTGGCACACAACCACCCCCCCTCCCAAAAAAAACAAACAAACAGGGAATTACCCTTCTAACACTTTGATTTTTGTGGAAATTAAACAAGATATAACATGTTATCTAGAGGGGCTAGGTGGAATTTATTACTGTTTAATATAGTGATGGAGTCCATCCATCTTTGTGTAAGCTAAGCCAACCTGCTACCTGCTTAATTAAAATTAATTTAATACAATTAATTTTAATTTTAATTAAAAGATATGAGTGGTACTGGTTTTCTCATCCAAGTCTTCCCAAGAAACCAAGTACTTCCTAAATGTATGGTAAGTGTATTACACAATTTTTAAGATTTTTCTAAAGATTTTTTGTTATCATAAACCAATTACATAGGAATTAAAAAAATACATATGTGGCATATTAGTTGTAAGAGCATCATATTACTAGTTTGTAAGCAGCCAAATATTGTGGTTTTTGTGTTATTTTTATATGTTTCTGACAGGTTCAGAAAGAAGTTCACATGCAGTGGCTGAGGTGGCAGGAGGGGAGCTATGGCGTGGTGTCACCTGCTGCAAAGGGCAGCCAGATGGACACGCCCTTCTAGTGGTGTCATGACACGATTTCACCCTCCCTTCCTATACTATCAGTATTCTGCTCTCCGAACATTCAAGGCAGGTTGCTTCTGTGCAAGTCATCGCCTCTAATGGGCTGTACAGTACGCACCAGTGGTTGTCGGTCATGCACCACCGAAGCCTGAGACTGTAAAGTTTTGTGGCTGCACTCCTACAGCCAGAGTGGACAAACTGAGGTGAACTTTCCATGCATTTTAACAACATTTTAAGACAGATCTCATGTGCATTTCCCATATGACAGTGTGGCAACAACTTTAAAAAAGATCAGCTTCAAGATTTCCTTGCTGGTTGCTGGTTAAATTAAAGAATGATCATTTGGCTGAGCTCACAGTGATTAAACGACCATCAGTTAGCAAGTAGGTAGTTTCACCACATGCAGTTTTTAGTAGAGAACACAACACACTGTCTTGGAAAGTTTGCATTTTAATTTGAATTGAATTTGATACTGTAGTGTAGCTGGTTGATTATGTTGCTTTTTCTGATGAAGCTATAACCAAGTGAAGCATAAATTATTCATTGTTCAGCTGACAATTCACTATTAAAATGGATTATTATTAATGACTTCCCTATTTGTTATTGTGATAATATATTACATAATTCATACAATGATAATTATACTTTCTCAGATTGTGAAAAGGACTGGTTGGTAGAGGCACACAGGGAGATGTATTAGAATTATCTGATTTATTTGTTTGTTTGTTTGCTTGTTTATTCATTCATTCACAGTGAGGATCCAGGTAAAAACTATATACCACTTTTACTGATGTTGGGAAGTCCAGCTTAATGAATGAATATCTTAAAAGTCTAGAAACCAGCACACTCCTGAATTTTGATGGCACACTGTTGATGTCATCATATACTTCAAAGGTTAAAGCCAATGCAGCGTGTTGTGTTCTGTAACTATACCTGCTAATATATTGTACAGTGTATCACCTGCATGGTTATATAGAGAATAGTAAAACTGGATAACATAGTTATGAAACATGTGTTGGTTCTCTTTTTCTGAGAAAGTTTGGATTTGCATTTGTTATTACTATTTCTTTCATGTAAAAGGAGTAGAAGTCATTCAAGATATCATATATCATATTGAATTAGTTCCCACCACACCATCCACAATCATCATGCTGCAAGAAAGTGTGTTTCAATGTAAATGAAACATTTGCCTTAAAGTGAATGTGTAAACTAGTCCCTGTTAGACTTTAGTTTCCGTCACTTTTCTCTGTTGTTGCATTTGGATATTGTTGCTTCTACTGTGACTCTTTCTGTGATGGTTTAATGCCTTGTGAAAATATGAGGTTCCCGCAAGTTAAAGCATATAAATGTTTACTATAAATGTTTACTCTGCCTCATTATGGCGCTCTGCAACCTCTTTCACAAAATCATCAGATGGCAGCTACAAAGTGTTAAATCAGTGATAAAAGCTATAGCCATGAACGTATAAGTGGCTACATGTAATTTAGATTCAAAATGCTGATCCATGCATAATTATTGATTAAAGAGTATTAGGGAGAAAAAAAACTGTTAATATATAAATTTAGTCAGTATGAAAGTGTTTTGTCAAACTTTCATTGCTCTTTTGCGTCATGAGGAAAACCTTAATAAATCTTATTCTTCAAAACAATGGTGTCAAATTGTTCAGTCTGTTCTTTCTTTTAAAAAAACAAACCATCTTTACCTTTAAACCATTGCAATAATAAAGTATCTACATGTGTATATACACATTTTAGTGGTTTACAATAATAGATAGTATCTGTTATATTTCCAGTTGAGCTTTTTTAGCTAGCTGTTGTAACAGCATGGTTCACATCCTGGTGGAAAGGAGACACATTGGAAGCCATTAGAAGAGTTTTAATGGTTTCCATTGGGAAAAAACTATTAAAACCATCACAACCCATTAGATTCTCCACATTATAGTCTGCAATGACATGATGCTTTCCGTTATTTCCATTAGTCACCTGCATGCAAGCAATAACAGACATTCACAGCTTTAGGCATGAAAATAGACGAGCATATTGTAAACATTATTCCTTACACCTGGGTTTGTTTTGCAGTAACTTTAGTGTCGTATAACAGAGCTACACCTGCTGTTTAGTATGAATGTCAAAAATACAGTTCCTGGTTGACACATTATTGACATAAACATTTATACAAGGTGGCTCCTAATATATTTTAGAAATTAGGACAGATGAAAGATGATACAACATTTGGACAGGTAATGGGAACAACAGTTCCCAGTTGTTGAGTTGCACTGAGCAAGGCACTAACTTATATCCATAAATTAGAGGTGGTCAACAAGCACCAGTTAACTGACAACAAATAAGGGCAATTATAATTATAAACTCCATTTAACCAGGTTAGTCCCACTCAAGACAGGCCTGGATAATAAGAAACAACAGATAAAACAACACTGAAAAAAGGCAGTGATACTAAAATAGGGCCGAATTCTTCTGTTTAAATGTTCTTTGCAAACTATCACAAGTGTCTACTGGAGCGGAAACCATTTATGTCAGTAGATATGTGATCTGTGGATAATGACTGCGAGATGAGCCCCGTGGAAAAATGATAAAATACATTCGCAGAAGGACCCTTGCACAGAATGGCTGGATAGATCAAAACATGCAGACTTTTCAATCAAAAGTGAAGATTGTGTCATTTGGTCTCTGCTGTCAGTGGAGACCCTCGGATGTTTGCACCAGGATGCAATGGGCTGGTTTCTCTCAGACGCACACTGAATGGCTCCACATGTGTTCATCTGAGGTTTGTGCAAAATGAACCCCTCACAACTCGAGCACTCCATGTCCTACTTTTCTCCAGTCACAAAGCAAGCTGGCAAGAGAGAGTGAGAAAGACAGGAAGCATTTAACCATTGCTACTTTCAAATAAGCTGCAGCACTCTGAGTGTGAAGTTGAGAAACTGCGTGTGGCCAAATCTCTCAAAGCTGCTGGCCTCAGAGGGAAGTCTGCCTGCAGCGTCTTCAGCGTGTTATGATGTAACAGAGCGTCCCTGTGACCTCCCATGCTCCTCTGGCTGACTGCTTTACGACCTCCGTGTCGGGGTTCAGAGCAGGGGCATCCTGGAGGCAGCCTGCGGGCCCGTCTGCAGGTCCTCCTTGGGATTTGTGGAATGGGAAGTGCGGAGCTCCTGGACAGGATGTGGAGTCACTGCTGGAGCGCTGCACAGCCCCCCTCCGCCCCCCTCATACAGAGACCGACGCGGAGCTGGCAGACGGCTGCACGAGTCCGCATCTGGAGGAGATCGCAAGTCCGTGTTCGGCATCTGGATCACAACTCTGTTTATTGACCGCGAGTAGATCAGACCCGGGTAAGTCCTCTGGAGCGAGTTTGTTCCACTTTTAACTCAGCCTGTACTCGGTGCATCATTACAAAAAGTCTTTATGGCTTTTTCGGAGTTTCTTGTTGAAAACTGTCCCCCCCACAAACACACACACACACACATACACACACACATACACACATGCCGCTTTTCCTTCATAGATTCACATCACACAAAGTTCGACTTTACTTAATGCAAAACATGAAGCTGTATCGCAGCAGCTGTAGGTTTCTTTTGTTCTGTGCAGACAGCCCAGGGGGGTGATGTTCACTTAATAACAGGCTGCTCCTACCCCTGTGTTGTTTTGCCTGCCTGGACATGCACTGTGTCTCTGCTCTGACTGCTGCATGCAGCTCATCTGAGTCTAATTTCACCCCCACCACCAAATTCATTCACTTTTACAGACACTCTCACATGTTCTCAGCGGTCTCTTTGTAGAGTGTTAATGCTGTTTCTCTTCCTGTCCACAGACTCAGGTGATGACTCACCTCTGGACTCTCCTGTCGGCCCTGCTGCTGGTTTCATCTGTGGCCGACCCTCTGAACAGCCCCGAGGAAAATGAAGTTCTGAAGCACACAGAGGGGGAGCTCCCCAAGAACCAGGCCAGTGACTAAGGAGACCCTCCATGTTATGAAAGAGATTCTAGTGTACAGTTTTTTTAGGGGGGGTGTTAGGTGTGTCCTTGTTGGACATGATGTCTTGAATTAAACTCCTGGTTTCTCCTGTTTTAGGATCAGGTGGCCGACAATGCCATCAGAAACCTCAGTGAAGCTACAACAAGCCACACACCGACCACATGTGAGTTTTTGGGCTTTTGCTGCTGCGTTCCCTTTAGACCCACTCTAAAGCTTTTCCTAAAATTGACCTCCCTTTTTTTACTTTTTACCTTAGCAGCTCCCTTGACCACCACAGTTCCTCAAAGCTCCAGTCTCGCTCCACAGTGTCCAGAAAACCAGGTGATGCTGGAGAACGACGCCAGTTGCGGCTGTCCAGCTGGCTTGGTGAAGGATGGAGACAACTGTACCTGCCCTTTGGGCTTCACTCTGCAGGCAGATGCAGGGTGTAAAGGTGAAAAGGGGCAGATACATTGCTTATATTGAAGCATGTTGATGTTGGAACATAACAAAATCTGTAATGCATTTAATTTGGGAAAGAGGTGTAACTCCTCATTTAAACTATTCAGCACAAATACACAGAAAATGTGGTCTTAACTTTTAAAATTAGCAAGACCAGTGTTTGCAAAAAGGCTTATATCCTTGTTTATATACAGTGATGTCGGTTACATGCAACGTATTATCTTCTCTCTACTTCACAGATGTTGATGAGTGCGAAGAAGAGAGACCGGGACCATGTGGTCTACATGCCAGCTGCACCAATACCCCCGGCTCTTACTCATGTAGCTGTCTCCGTGGTTACCTGATGGGTGCTGGAGGGTGCCAGGGTTCGTCAGCATCTGTGTGTGTGTGAGGGAGGGAGGATGTGCTGTGTGTGTGCAAGTGACGCATGTTGGAAGGAGAGTTTCTGAAATTACGTTTTGTACCATTCAGCCTATGCATGGTGGTCACGTGTATGCCTGTTTGCAGACATAGACGAGTGCGCTCTGGCTGCGGTGACGAGCCTGCAGGCCTGTCGAGGCGGCACCGAGTGCAAAAACAGCCCCGGCTCCTTCACCTGCTGCACGTGCCCATCAGGATATGTAATGGCTCTAAATGGGCAAAGCTGTGTTGGTGAGGCCAATTCAAGATTCAAGAATTAATTCAAGATTCAATTCAAGATTCAAGAATTTATTGTCATTGTACAACAATTAACATCATGCAATCATTGTCAATGAAATTCTTAAATCTCTTGCTCCCTACAAACAGTGCTCAAAAATAAAGAATAAAATATAGAATAAAAATATAGAAATAAATAATAGTATAAGAGTACTAATAAAATAATAAATATAGACCTAAAATTTTAATTAAATTAAAATGTAAATTTTACAACTAGAAGAGATACACAAATATATATATACAGATATACAATAGAATATACAATACAATGGACAATACAATGTGTATACCTGTATGCTTATAAGCATTTTATCCAGTGTGTATCCCAAGAGGTAGCAGTGAGGTGTAAAATGTCTTCCCAGCGACTCTTTGAAAGGATGTACAGGTATTGTTGGTGTCTCAAACAGCATAACTAAGAAATGGGAAAAATTGTCTTCCTCTTGTTCAAAACTGAGCAGAACACTCAAAGTCTTCTGCACCCAGCCATTACAAAAGCAAACAAAACACCAATGTATAAAAAGAAAATGAGTAACGAAACAGAGGTTGAAACATTATGTTGTCTAACAGTGCCGCCCTATACAATCCATAAATGGCTGTCAATGAAATCTTCCTATTTATAGTCATTGGGTTCTGTCCTCTGTAGATGTGGATGAGTGCAGCTTCGAGGAGCAATGTCGCCGTGAGCTGGGGAATGTGTGTGTAAACACTCCTGGAAGCTTTGTGTGCCAATGCGAGCCGGGCTTCAGAGCGGAGGCCCCCGCCTGCGTTGGTAAGCCTGTCGCTAAGCTTCATCCCATCTGGATAAGACCGATGTTCTGATTTTGGTCTGGTGTTGTGAGTTTCTCATCTTTTGCTTGAGTTCCCCCAGACTTAATAACTCTCGCTGACAGGAAGTTTTGCAGGAAGAGAGATAGATTAAATCTGCTGCTTTGCTGCTTGCCTGCTTTGTTACTCTTTGTTTTTATTTACCAGCCTCTCTCTCCCCTCTTCCACTTTCCTTTAATGATTAATTTCCTCTCTTGTCCTCTGAAATATTCCCAATTCCCAATACTTCGCTTTCGCACTCCTGGCCTCAGGTCCTGTGTGTCCAGATTACACCCTGTGTCAAGGTACGATGTGCTTTCCATGCTAAACACATACTGCTTGCTTTTCAAGGGTTTGAACTGGCAAGATAACAACCAAATCATAAGCTGAGTTTGGAGTGATATATCAACCATGTTTTACTTCTGTTTCCACAAATGTGATTTCTGCTATTGATACAGCAAATTGATGGATATGGAATTAGACAAAGATCAAAGAGGAATCAAAAGAAGAAGAAAATATTTTGTCTATTGAATAAAACAGCTTACCACAGCTTTGCAGGGACAACATTTTAATGACTTATGCTTAATAATTTGCAGTCCAACTAGGGGGTGCATTGCACAGGCAACAGTTGTTTTTTAATCAGCAATCAAATTGCAGTTAGAGTAATCAGTGAAAAGTCATACACTCTGTATATGTAGCATTCTCTCTCTCTGTGCCTCTTCTCTGTCCCAGATGTGGATGAATGTGTGGAGAGTCCTGCGGTGTGTGATGGTCAGGGTGTGTGTGAGAACACGCTTGGGAGCTACAAGTGTGTTTGTCGACCAGGTTACCGAGGAAACGGCACACACTGCGAAGGTAAGCAATTAGTGCTGACGTCCCTCCATGGAAAACTCTGTTTCCTGTAGATGGGGTCAGCTTCCTTGTGTGCGCGTGTTTTAATGTACGCTGTTATGCCTTCCTCTGAAATTATCCCGAGTGGCAGAGTAACATTCAATGGATGGAAATGAACTTGGTTAAAAAAATAAATAAATAAGAAATCGGTGTGCTCTCACCCTTTCCAGATGAGAATGAGTGTGCGTCAGGTGGTCACGGGTGTGACACCAACGCTCGTTGTGGCAACATTATCGGCTCTTATTTCTGCCAGTGCTACCAGGGCTTCAACGGAGATGGACAATCTTGTTTTGGTGGGTAAGCTGTGTGTGTGTGTTTTCCACATGTGAGAGCCACTAGTGGTGCTCAGTCTCACTAAGTGTCCATCAGTGATGATGCAAATAATACTTGTGTGTGCCAGCAGCACTTGAGCACACAGAAATCACCCGACACCAGTCCCTCAGGATTGTCCTTGTTCACAGATATTGATGAGTGCGCTGTGAACAATGGCCACTGTGAACACAACTGCTCCAACGAGCAGGGAGGGTACAGCTGTCAGTGCTCCTTGGGCTATCAGCTGGGCCGGGATGGACACAACTGCACAGGTAATACACAGCGCTGGAGTGGGGTGTTGGTCTCTTAACACACACTGTTCAGTGGTCAGAGTAATAGACAACTAAGTATTTGAACACCCGCTCTACTTCCTGAGCCACAGCCACGCTGGAGTCTGTAGAGATGTGATTCCACCCAATTAGGCTACAAGGCACAGTGGTTTAAGACCATCAACCCCAATTAAAACAGCTTTTGCAGCCAGTGAAAGACTTTACAGACTGTGTGTCTGTGTGAAATAAGCTGTAATGCTATTTGGAGTTCCAAGCAATCCTGTAGATCGTCTCTCCCTGGAACAGTATATCAACCTCAAAAGACCAATTCCAGTTTTGGTCCTCTGACCCAAAACAAGCCACCTCATGTTAACTTGTCCTATGTTGCAAACCCCACTCACCTGTCCCTCAAAGCTTGTTGAGACAAGAGATAAAATGAATTCTAAATGATGTTTCAATTGAGTCTGAATGAGCTGTGTTAGCATGGAGCTGTGTTTTGCCATTACAGATGAGTTAACTAAATGTCTTTGATCCTCCAGATGTGGATGAGTGCTTGGCACTGAACGGGACCTGTGAGCACATTTGCGTCAACACTCAGGGATCTTTCCAGTGCTCCTGCAGGCCCGGCTACCAGCTGCACATTGATGGCCACACCTGTGTGGGTCAGTCACTCACTGACACTTTTTCACTTCTCACTGCTTTTTACCTACTCATTTCAGTCATTTAAACAGGCCGATTTACCCTGCACACAGCAGAGATAAAAACGCCATGAATATCTTATCACGCTTTTTCAGTTTGTGTGTGTCTGTTTGTGTGAGAATCTTCTCTGTTCAGACATAAGTGGGTGTCCTGAGGGCTCATTTTGGAGGATTAGTGAAATGAAAAAGGAGTCTTTTTCTCAGCAGAGACAAGGGTGTCCAGAAGATGCTTACCTTGTCTCTGTGTGTGCCCCTGTATGTGTTTGTGCATCCTCAGACATTGATGAATGTAAACTCCAGAACGGCGGCTGCTCTCACACCTGCACCAACACTCCAGGAGGACATACTTGCCACTGCCCCCCTCCTCTGCTGCTAGACACAGACAACCTCACCTGCAGCAGTACGTCCCCCGTAACAGTGTTCACATCACTTTTTTTTTGTTAA
Organism: Scortum barcoo; assembly: GCA_023238725.1. Classification (NCBI taxonomy): domain Eukaryota; kingdom Metazoa; phylum Chordata; class Actinopteri; order Centrarchiformes; family Terapontidae; genus Scortum; species Scortum barcoo. Next base: position 18,578,117 of record CM041538.1, read on the forward strand.
AAAAGTTTTATTCTTGCCCAATTTTTTTATTTAGAAAACTTTACAAATAGAAAGCCAACCTGTTTTTCCTTGTGTTCTTGCTTATTGTGACATATTTTGTTCAACATTAAAAAAATATTTAGTTTACTACCAAAAAGTGTAAGAATAGAAGTAAAATTCACAATTTAGATGCTGGATTTTTTTTGCTTCTTCTGCTTTGTTATAATATGTAAATACTCATTGTTAAAATCAGTCTTTTTTTACCTTAACAGATGTTACATCTTGCACACTGAGAAATGGAGGTTGTGACCACATATGTACAGTGAGGGCGGAGGGCCAGGTCCAGTGTAGCTGTCGAGCAGGCTGGAAGTTGGATGAGGACCTGAGGAGCTGCGTGGGTGAGACTTAATTTACGCATCTCACACTGCCACCACCTTTGCTGATGAGTTACTTTGTTTTGATGACACTGTGGGAGATACAACCATACAAAAATTCCCAAAGCATAGTTTCTAAACATTTATTGCTGTAGTGTCTCAGATCAAAACAGTTAAGAGCTAAAAAGCTTTAAATACCTGAAGTGAACCTCTCATCCCTTTTGCCCTTGCCAAGCTGAAGGTGTGCATAAGAAGGAGTCACATCAGCTAGGAAAAAGAAAAATGCAGAAATTTGATTGCCTATTGATGGCTGATGACTCTGAGTGGTTCAGCTGCAGCCAGTACATTTTCTTGGATGACAAGCCAAGCACAGCCAAGGTTCTCTGGTCACTGTCACCTGGTCAGAGAAAAGGGACAGACTGTCTTAAAGACTGTTTTTGAAACGTCCACCCGTTTTACTGTCCCGCTGTCTTTTGTCATAAGACGTGAACGAGTGCGGGGACTTCACAAATGGAGGCTGTGAGCAGCTCTGTGTGAACCATCCTGGTGGGTTCAACTGTACCTGCAGGGAAGGCTACGAGGTGCGAACTGATGACGTCACTAAGTGCCAGCGTGAGTCAAACATCTAATACGTTGATCATGATGAATGCTTTATTGTGTGTTTTATAAGATGGTTAAAATTCTCCAAAAACCTCTCCAGCTGTGTGTGACCCTCCCTGCCACAACTATGGAGTGTGTATGGCCCCAAACAGCTGTGACTGCCCTCCAGGCTACCCTGGACCAGGCTGCTCAGGTAAAAGCCTGCACTGTTGTACATATGTTTATGTGCAATATCAAAGTTATTTGCCATTTAGCAGATATGCAAACAACTGTCATGCTGTATTTGACCATTTTTCTTATGTGCCATCATCACAGGATAGTGGCTATAAAGTAACATTTTTGCCCACCGATAAATAGAGACAGTTTTGAAACTCAGTGTATCTGTTTTGTGATCATGAGAACGAAGACAATATGGTGACACCATATGTTTAAGGTTATATTAAATGTGATTATACTGAATGTGATTTTCAAGTCACCTTTTAGTTTTTTTTTTTAGTTCCTTAAAGCCTGCTACTTTCTGTGATAAAAAACAACAAACAAATATCATATCTTCCAGAAAGATTGTTGTGAGAAATGGATGTAATGAATCCATGCTGGTTTTGTTTTTCAGCCATGTGCTCCCCACCCTGTGCCCACGGAGGTACCTGCATGCGCTGGAACAAGTGTCTGTGTCCTCCAGGCTGGACTGGAGCAGGCTGCCATGCAGGTACATCACCTCTGATGTAAATGTTAATGAGAACTTGTCCCACTTCTGTACAAGCAAGCACTGTAGAGATGGTGTCTTTAAACACAGTGAGATGGCTGTTATATTGTGTAGACCAAGCAAACTGTGCTAAGAAAAAAAACCATACAAAATTACCTTTTGAAGAGAAAATGCTCATAACCTGAGGACGAAGGCTATATTTTTTTTTCTGCTCTCTGCTTATGCAAGTCTTATTTTGTCATACCTCTATGTGAGTCTGTGCTGTAGTGCTTTGTTCTCTTATGCTTTTAATTTTTCATCTATAGTTTACAGTCCTCATAATGTGCCACTGCTCTACTTTTTTATGACAAAGCTTGTTTAAAACATCAAATTTCTCTGGAGTGGTAATGGTTGCATTTCCATTTAATTGTTACTAATTTATCTCTATTTGTCCCACGTTGACTTTTCTTCATGTCTTTTTCCCCCGTCTCTCAGCGGTGTGTGAGTTGCCCTGTGCTAACGGTGGTCGCTGTGTGGGGCCTGATGCCTGCCAGTGTCCCTCTGACTACACAGGCCCTCAGTGCCTCTTGCGTGAGTAATAAAACCACCAACACATCTGGCATCAGTTCCATCAGGCATACAGGTACTTCTGGGGGGTAGCAACATGGTTCCTACCTCTTTGCCTGTTAGCCTTCCTGCTAAAATATGGGTTAAAACAAAAAAAGCAACTTTTTATTCTAAAAATTGTGACATTTAGATTACCAATGTTACCTCAAAGTGTGCTTCTCCTACATGGACCTGCCTCTATCTGTGTGTGTGTGTGTGTGTGTGTGTGTGTGTGTGTGTGTGTATGTGTTAAGCCTTGTGCACTCCTGCCTGCCAAAACGGAGGAAGATGTGTGGATGTCAACAAATGCACATGTGTTGGTGGATGGCAAGGAGCTCGTTGCCAGATAGGTGAGATAACACTTAAGTGCATCGGCATCTATTCATTGTTACATAATTGAAACACCACAGTCTGCAAGCATTATACATACAGGACTCATGTTTCAATGTAGTAAAGCCTACAAAATGATATAATTTTCAATAACAGGTTGTAAAAGCTGTGGAAATTGTTCCCTACTTGTTCTAAGTTACTCTAAATAGAAAACATCTGGAATTAATAACACCACATGACTTCTAATGGCTTTTACTTTGATGAGGTGATGAATTTGTTCTCACCTTCCGGCACCCTTTACGCTCCCAGCACTCTTTACACAGTGAATTTGATTTGTGGAGATGAAAGCTTTTCTCCACTCTGCTTATGGGCTTAGCATTAAAAAAATCAAACTGTAAGCTCAAAATGGCTTCATGGACAGAAAATCATATGGAAAATAGTAAATAAACAATTCTGTATATAATAAGATATAAAAAAACAAACAATTGACCATTTCTTTGTCTTGTATGAATGTGAAGTGAATATCTTTATTTGTTCATGCAGTTCTACAAGCAGCCAGTCAGTGGAGCTGTGCACAAATTCTGCAGCAGCTCCAGCGTCTGTAGAGAATAAAATAAATGTTTGTTGATCTTTCTAAGGGATGCTTCTGCCTGTATAATAGATGTTCAACACTGCAGATGACACAATAGTATAGTCAATAATTTTACTTTTTAAGCCTTAAAATGGGGATATGAAATAATTGCTTCCCTCCTCAGGCTCATGTTACTTACAAAACATACACAGTCCAGTGTGCGGTCCAGTTGGTTTTGAGCACTGGACCAGTTCACACTCTAACGTCTGATGTGCCAATTTCGACCATAAACTTAACTCAGTCGATTACTCTTGAGATCTTTATTGCTTTCCCTCTTTTCTCTCCCTCAGAGCCAATTCAGTGTCAGAAACCTTGTAAGAATGGTGGAGTGTGCGTGGGCCTTAACAGGTGCCGCTGTGCCAAAGGATTTACAGGGAGTCTCTGTGAAACAGGTCAGCATGTGTGTTGTGTGTGTGTGTGCGAGACACTTCTTTGCCTTCACTTGGTATTAAGGCTCTGGTTATGTGCTGTGTTTGCAGCGGTGACCACCCCTTGTGTGCCGCCCTGCCAACACGGGGCCACCTGCAGTCCTCACAACACCTGTACCTGTCCGGAGGGCACTACAGGCCTGCGCTGCGAGAGACTGTAAGTATGCATGACAACAACAAGAACACAGTCACACATGACACCACCTTTTCTATAATCTGCTGTCTGTCTTCTGCTCTGCGTTTTCAGTTTTTCCTGTTCTATAGCACATTAGATCAGTAGAGTACAGCTATTTAAAGACCTGTGATCTCATCTATATTTGATTCGGAAGTTGTCTGGCACACCTCACATGGCCTGATCTTTCCTGATAGACATTAAAGTGAAAAAGCCATCTCAGTACCTCTGGTGCACTGCATTGTGCTGGCTGTGTTGTACACATCAAGCTGTCTCATCTGAAAAATTAAGCTTGTTAAAATACATGAAAGCACATCCATTGTCTTCCTGGCAGCGTACAATTAAGGGTCAGGTGACTTTACTGTTACAAAAAGGCAAAGTGATGTTTTCACAACAGAGGCAGGTCATTTGCTAAAAACACCAAAAAACCTACATGAATATGTAGTGTGAAGATAATTATCATACATGTGAAACACCAATTCTGCTTTTTCATTTCTGCTTCTGAACAGTAACAATTTGAAAGATAATTTATCGTAATCAATAGCTTAACATAACAATAACACCACCATAGTGGGCCTCATATCGGACAATAATGAGACCCAACTACAGAGAGGAGATCCACTCACCTTACTCAGTGGTGCTCAAACAACAACCTTGTTCTGAACAACCAGCAAGACCAAGGAGGTCATAGTGGACTACATGAGAGGTCCAGGAGGACAGAGCTTGCTCCTCTACTCATCCACGGGGAAGCTCACCTGCTTCCCCGTGGATGAGGAGAGAGAACGTGTCAACAATATCAAGTTCCTGGGCATCCACATCACATCTGACCTGGCCTGGTCCATGAACACAGCTCACCTGGTAAAGAAGGCTCAACAAAGACTCTTCTTCCTCAGGAAGCTTGAAACGTGCTGGACTCTCCCCTCAGCTCCTGACAAACTTCTACAGGGCCACAATAGAGAGCATCCTCTGCCTCAGTGCAACAAGTGTGGTATGGCAGCTGCACTGCACAAGACCGAAAGGACTTAGCCCGGGTGGTGAAAACAGGCACAGGGGATTGTGGGAAGTCCTCTTCCAGACCTGGAACTCAATATACGCTGGCTGGATGCAGAAGAAGGACCCGAACATATTGCCGCCGACCCTACCCACCCGGGAAATTGACTGTTTGTACTGCTTCCCTCTGGAAAATGGCACAGTAACATAAAGACCAAAAGACCAAAACTACCAGACTGAAAAACAGCTTTTCCCTCCCCAGAGCAGTTAAAATCCATTTCCCCCTCGCACACACATTTTACACACACACACAGACACAGACACATAATGAACAATTGAGAACTTGAGCCATGCACTGACCACACTCACTTAAACAACTGACCCCCCCCCCTACTGTACATTGCTCCTACAACTCTAAATCTTTTCTAATATTTTTTTTATTTATGACTATGTACATACTACATATATTCAATATACTTATGTTTACAGCTTAATCAACCTTATACACAGTTGCCACGGAATCAAAACACAGCATTGTATTCTTGTTAATATGTGTTTGTGTGTGCGCGTGTCCTGCTGCAGGACGTGCCCTGTGGTCACCACCGTGGTCAGTATGGCTCGAGCCGTAAGGAAGGCATTTAGGGAGAGTTATGTGGACCGCTGTGGACCCCTGGGAGTTATGCTGTGCACAAAATACAGGTTACCTATTTTTCTATTACATCATACAGATCTGCATTAAGTAGTTTGTGAAGTTATTTGTCCAGGGTAGGATATGGGTGGAGAACGTTAAAGTTTTAGTCATAGAAAAATGAATTGACTTAGAGGGGATTTTCCTGTCATCTACTCTTGTATGTACTTAAATGACAGAGTAAACATGGAAGTAAATCTTCATATTCATGGTAAAACACGATGGCATAAGCAAATGAGTTTCAGTAACATTTGTGGACCATAATTTCAACATATGTAATGGTTAAGTTATATTTACAGCATAATATAGCTGTGTCTGCTTTGCGGTTGTGTTTCCAGGATAAACCAGGCACGTGTGTACCTGCAGGCCTACAGGGTGGGCTACAAAATCCAGTGTCCAGAGAGGAAGGGCAGATGAGCTATGTTGTTTAAGTGATCCTTGTCATGAGGAAACATCAACAAACAGACAATAATTTGTGCAACATCACAAAGCAAAACACAACAACAAGTTGTAAACTGTAAAATGAAATGTAGCTAAGTAGTCAAAAGGGTGGTGTGGCTTCTCTTGGGACACTTTCACCCTTTAACCAAGACGATATGCCAAATTAAAGAAGGGGACATGACTGTATCAGAAAGGCTGTTTATTTCATCTTTGACGTGTGTTGACGATTATCTTTCCTCCAGTTTTGTACACCATCATATGCTCATTCCATTAAAATATTCCTCAGTATGTGAACTGTACAAAGATTTCCTGATTTGTCATGTTTTTATATGGCAGCTGAAAGTTATTAACAATTTTTTTTGTCTTATTACAAAATGATGTCAACTTTTTTTACAGTCTGCCAACACTTCAATGATGTTCTAATACTAATGTATAAGAGTAAAGTCTTACTCATAGTTCATTTCAAGGATCATTCCCAATAAAGATTAAGTGTCACGCAAACACACTGATGATGATTTTGAGGTAAATTTTAAACTTGGATTGGTGTTGAAGGAGGTTCTCTTAATCTTACCAATTCACACTCATATCTCATCATGTGTGTTAAGTTTTCATGTCTGTCATGTCTGTTTCCTGTTCTGGCGTGTCTGTTTTATTTTGAAAGTACTAATCTTCCCTCTTGTTTCAGGTCCATTCCATTTACTTCCTGCCATTGTGTGTTTTCCCGCCGTTGTGAATTGTCTGCCCCGCCCTGATTGTTTCCACCTGTTCCCCATTACCTCATGTGTATATATTGTCTGCATTTCCCCTGTCTCGTTGCCAGATCGTGAAATGTGCTTCCATGAGACTTGTCCTTGTCATGTTATGTCATGTTAGCTTCATTGATCCAGCCTGTACCAACCAAGAAAACTCTGACCAAGAACTTTACTGTAAGAATACTCTTTATTAAACATCTTAAAATCTTAGTCACAAATTGTGTCCTGCATTTGGGTCTACCTGCCTGGTCCACGATCCGTAACAACACTTTAATATGTAATCTATGAAGTACCCTAAAATACATTTTTGGAAATGTTTTCTGTAAGTATGGATTGTTACATCTCCTAGCTATCCTATGTGTTAGAAATCCAAAATAGCAACAAGCAACAGGAAAAAAAGCAATTAATTAAAATAATGTAGGTGCCTATTGAATTCCACAGTTAGTAGACCTGTTCTGAAATTGAAAAGAAGTTTGATTGCTCTGCTATTTTGACATAAAGTGACAACGTTTCTGTATTGTATGTCCATTTTGTGATCTTAAATGTTTTCGTGTTCATTTCTTGAGAATGTTTTAACTTAACCTTACATACTGTTTATATATATATATATATATATATATATATATATATATATATATATATATATATATATATATATATATATATATATATATATATATATATATATATATATATATATATATATATGAATATATATATATATATATTTAATTATTATTATTTTTTTAAATATATAATAATAATAATAATATAATTCCTTCATAGTTAGTGTCTATACCAAATTTTAAAGTACAGATCTATTTAAAATGTCTAAATACCTTATGTCACATCATTAAATGTATGATTAATCATTAATAAATATTTCAATAGAATATTTTCAGAGCAGAGGGAGAGAGTATTTTTTAAGATTTACAACACTTGTTTTTAGAGAAAAACATCTACTTTTACACAGTATCATGTCCTGTTTTACATAAGACATAAAAACATAAAAGCTATAATGGTTTAAATATATTTTACCTAATTTGAAAATGGCATTAACATTCTGGAACTGTTGGAATTTATGATATAAGCATGTTTAACCGATAACTGAACCGATATATATGGTACAGAACTTTTCCAGGGACATGGTGGTTCGACATTTTGGTCTTCCCAGCTCTGTGTTCCATAGACTAGAAACAGTCTCACTTCGGGAACCTGTACAGACCACCCAGTATTAGAAGCCCCATGTAGGCATGTAGGTCAGTCACATCCATGGTCTTCCATTCTTGACCATGACGATTAACCCCCTCCATATTTGTCATTGCAAGGACAATTTTTTCAATGGCTGGATGAAGGAAGAGCTGGAACGTTGACAAAATATCAGATGCATGGGAGATGGCCAGTCCTGTGGGTCCTGGAGTCATTCGAAGTTGCCTGCAACTTGATTGTGGAAGGACCAACAGATAGCACTGTTTTTCGACATAAACGTCTGCCTTGCTGCCTGCTCCTCTCCATCAGAGTCATCTTCATCAGAGAGGGCTGTAATCAGAGTTTTCTTCCACATTGTCTTCCTGCTCTGACACATCCTCCTCCAAATCACTATCAACCTCCTCATCTTAGAAGATCAGATCAAGGGCTTGTTGCACACCAAGTCTTGCTGCCATGATGTCAGTCACTGAAATGGCAGCTCAGGTACCTCTTATAATGTTATGAACCCCCCACCAACAACCTCCCAATACCCAAATTGATTCAAATGTGTTGCTTTGTAGATTATTTTATTACACTGCAGGTGCTTGTGTTTGCAGGTACAGATCTTGTGTCTGTGTCAATGCGCCCTTTGACCTCTGGATTTCCGTTCCCTTTGTGCACCATATATGATCACTCCTATGCTGTTTTTACTATTTCAATGTTTTGAGATTCCCCATGCTGCTTCAAAGACCAGCAGGTGTCTGTCTCTGCAGAGAAGCTGGGCAAATGTGGTGGGAACACATTCGCCCATGTTCATGATTTCATAACTCCAGGTCTCGTGTGACTGTGTTGAGGTCCCCCTTGAACTCTCTCACGTCCCATTAAAAACACACACAAACATGGCCTGTACAGTTTCAAACCACCATTTTCCCTGATTTGACCCACACTGGTAGATCTGAAATCAATCTCAATGGATACGGGTCAAATTTGACCCGAAATAGCTTCAGTGTAGTGTAAAAAAATTTGTAGCACTTGTACAAAAATATAAAATTTTAAAATCTTTTAGTTTATTTTTGTGTATTTTGGATCACTTTAGGAAAAGTCATCAAATGTTCAGGCTAAAAGAATGACATTTAGGGTATTTTTACTGCTGTCAAATGTCAAATAAAACCGGTCAAATTTGACCCGAACAGTATGTAAGGGTTAAGATAAGAAGTAGATAAAGTGACTCATGTCACGTAAATGAAAAATTCAAACCTTTTTTATGGTTTCCTATTTGTAATGTTAGCACAATTAAATAAAACAAAACAAAAAAATGAAAAGAAACGACCATATATTCTCCATAATTTAAGCCAAATCCCATCTGAATATATTCCCTAAACCCAGGAACAGTGGTATAATCATAAGTAGTGACAATGTAGTACTTTTTATGGCAGAGCTTCTCTTAGCGTGGGATTGCACAGATTTCATATTCTTGTGGTGCTAGAGTGACACCAAAGCGGAAATCCAACACAGGCTTCACCCCTTCAGCCATGGAGATGGTGAAGTGTTGCATGAAGGAGGTGAAGAAGAGGAACAGCTCCATCTTGGCCAGGCTCTCCCCAAGACACAGCCGCTTACCTGAGACAGGAAAACAAAGTGAAAATGTCAGGTCAAAAGGCAGCACTAATACTGATACTTATAGGTCCATAATAGAAGTTAGAACTCCTAATTGTTCTGGTCCCTAATATTATGTTGACACATAAGGTCACAAGTTTAGCAAAATCACTAGTTGGACATGCCCACAAGTAGAGCAAAACTAATAATGAACACTTCCCACACAATGTCTTAAACCTTAGTGTATACAGTGTAAATACTTCAAGTGATTGTTTATCCTCACCAGCAGAGAAAGGGATGAAAGCAGCTCGCTTGAAAAACTTGCCCTCCTTGTTCAGAAAGTGTCCTGGGTTAAAGGTCTTGGGCGTCTCCCACTCCTTCTTGTCAAACAGCACCGAGGTCAAATTGGGAATTACTATGATTCCCTGGTGATTGTAATTATAATGATAATTCATTATTAATTCATAAAGTGGCAACATGGTAGTTTCTTTTACTTAAAAATGTAATGTGACAATTGACCTTCGGGACTGTGTAGCCTCCCAGCTGGATGTCCCTGTTTGTAATATGAGGAAGACTGAGAGGAACAATGTTGCCCATTCTTTGGATTTCGTGGATCACGGCATTAGTGTAGGGCAGGTTTGCACGATCTTCCATGGTCGGCTGTCTGGACTGTCCAATCACACTATCTATCTCAGCCTGGACCTTTTCTGTGCAATAGAACAGCAGTAGACAGAACTTTAAATAAGTCTCTTGCAGGAAAATGAGACTTTATAATAGTTATTCAGTTTGCACTTGTTTCTGCCAATTAGCCAACTTCTCAACTTCTACTTTCGTGGTTGGCTATTTAGACTGTCCAGTCACAGTGGCTATTGCAGCCTGGACCTTTGCTGTTAAACAGGAGGCCCATTCACAATGTATTTCATCAATAGGCTGCAAAAGTACATCTGAAACACTCATGAAGAGATTAAGCATAATGTAGAACTATCATATTATGGATGATGGGTCTCCTGCAGTTGAGACTGTGAGGGGTAGGAAGGGCATTATAGGTTGCTTGCATGACAAAACTTATCCTTGGGGGGCCTGGGGTTGGGGTAGCAGCTGTGATTACTGAATCCGTGGACTCTCCTGTGGGTGCGCTTGAATACTTCTGTGAGGCTATAGAGAGGTGGATAGAGTTGTCCCTGACCATTCAGGCCTATGCTTCTGAGGAACACCTGACCATTTCTTTAAATGAGAGCTGACCATCCTTTCCATTTCTTGACTCTTCTGAGAGTGATGTCATACATGGTTGGTGGCCGCATAAGGAGGAATTAGTAGTCCACACTGTGGGAGCCCATTTTTCAGACTGCCAGGGAGCGTAGATCAGTCGATGTTGTCCAGACTTTTGATAGCTGAGTAGTAGAAGTTCATGTGCTTGATCCATGTCCTTAAGTTTTGAGTCGTACCATCTTCCAAGAGTTTTGATTGGCTTCTCTGGCACAGATGTAACTGATTCTTTGTCGATAGAGAACCATGACTCCGTCAGTTTGACTTTGACTATAGAGATACTTCTCAATTTGAATGGCTTTATTTTTGTTCTATCCCCTGTGATGTTTTCTTGCTGCTTTTCTTGTAGACACCTGGTGCAAGATGTTCAATCTGATCACTGATTAGGATATAGGGACACGTGAGCCAATGGGCTGATTGCAGACAGGTGTATTGGAGGATCTGAGTATGGAGCAAGGTAGGGAAGACCATGCCCAAAGACATACACAGACACACCAACAGAAACAGACAGAGGGAAAACACACAGGAAACACTAGGGGGATGACTGGATGACGACTCTTTTCTCTCTTCAAAACTCTAGTGCTGATTTTTACACTTACAAACTGACCACCAGTAAATTTGTTTTGGTGTTACCTGTTTGCACACGACTGAGTAAGAAGAACAAGGATTCATCAGATACTTCATTGGCTCGGTTGGTGCTCTTACCCTGGATCTCAGGGTACTTTGCCATGTAGAGGAAAGCCCAGCGCAGGGTGGTGGATGTTGTCTCAGAGCCAGCCACAAACAGATCAAGGACACAGATAACCAGGTTTTCCTCCTCAAAAGTATTGTCATTCTGCCCATTATTCTGAGAATAGATACAATTACATGTGTGAAAACATGCTGCAAAATAAGACAGTACAACTACATATCAGCACTATTGTAGCCAAAGTCATAATCTTTTACGAAGGCAATTTAGAGTATAAAACATTTATTTTGTACAAGACCTTGTACCCGTCCTTGAACCGCCACCTTACCCGGCTGGGCTCAGCCCGAAATGGCGACATGGGCCCGCCTTCCAGTAGGCTCACCACCCGCAGGAAGGTCAATTAGGGGCCGGTGCATTGTGGCTTGTGTGGCAGTCATGGCCGGGGGCCTCGACGACACAATCCTTGGACCAAAACTCTGGACATGGAATGTCACCTCACTGGGGGGGAGGGAGCTTGAGCTTGTGCGGGAGGTTCAGGGGTACCGGCTAGAGATAGTTGAGGCTCACCTCCACACACAGCATGGGCTCTGGAACCCAGCTCCTGAGAGGGGCTGGACCCTCCACTAGTCTGGAGTTGGGATTACTTATAGCTCCACAGCTCAGCCGCCATGCCATGTGTTGGAGTTGACCCTGGTGAATGAGAGGGTCGCTTCGCATTGCATTGCATGGAGGTCGGGGACAGTGCCTCTGGAGTGGCAAACTGGGGTGGTGGTCCCTCTTTTTAAAAAGGGGGACCGGAGAGCATGTGTTCCAACTACAGGGGATCACACTTCTCAGCCTCCCCGGGAAGGTCTACGCCAGGGTTCTGGAGAGAGAGAATTCGGCCAATAGTTTCGGATTCAGGAGGAACAATGCGGTTTTTGTCCTGGTCATGGAACACTGGACCAGCTCTATACCCTCCACAGGGTGCTTGAGAGTTCATGGGAGTTTGCCCAACCTGTGGGGGGTGCTCTGCGAGCATGGGGTCCGGGGCCCTTTGCTAACGGCTGTTTCGGTCTCTGTACGACCGGAACAGGAGCTTCAGTTCGCATTGCCATTGCAGTTGCAGTAAGTCAGACCTGTTTCCAGTGCATGTTGGACTCCGGCAGGGCTGCCCTTTGTCACCGGTTCTGTTCATAATCTTTATGGACAGAATTTCTAGGAATTCCCTAGCCAGGGGCTGGAGGGAGTCCGGTTTGGGAACCACAGGATTTCATCTCTGCTTTTTGCAGATGATGTTGTCCTGTTGGCTTCATCAAGCCAGGACCTTCAGCATGTACTGGAGACAGTTTGCAGCCAAAGTGTGAAGCGGCTGGGATGAGAATCAGCACCTCCAAGTCCAAGGCCATGGTTCTTGACCAGAAAAGGGTGGCTTGCCCTCTCCGGGTTGGTGGAGAGGTCCTGCCTCAAGTGGAGGAGTTTAAGATGAGATTGACAGGTGGATTGGTACAGCCTCCACAGTTATGCACGGTTGGTGTACCGGACCGTCATGGTGAAGAAGGAGTTAAGTCAAAAGGTGAAGCTCTCAATTCAACCGGTCAGTCTACGCTCCCACTCTCACCTATGGTCATGAACTTTGGGTAATGACTGAAAGGATAGGATCGCCTGGATACAAGCGGCCAAAATGAGTTTCCTCCCTTGCAGGGTGGCTGGGCGCTCCCTTAGAGATAGGGGTGAGAAGCTCAGTCACTTGGGAGGAGCTCAGAGTAGAGCCGCTGCTCCCTTCAGATCGAGAGGAGTCAGCTGAACTGGCTCTCGGGCATCTGTTTCGGATGCCCCCTGGACACCTCCCTAGGGAGGAGGTGTTCCAGGCATGTCCCACCAGGGATCAGGCCCTGGGGAAGACCCAGGACACGCTGGAGAGACTATGTCTGGAGGAAGATGGATGGATGGATGAATGGATAGACCTTGTACCTTGAAATATATTTAAAAGATTTTTTTTCTTGCAACAAATTAAAAGGACTGTGTTCTGTTGGAGATAAGAAATTAAGGATACTTTGATAAGGCAGTGTTCATGGTAGAAGTAGACATTTGGTCTTTGCATTTTTCACCACACACCAGCCCGGAGTGGTGCCAGTGTAAGCAATACAAAGCTACATCTAGTGCCAATCACCATCTGAATCTCATTCAGGTAGCAGTCGATGTAGTCTCTTCGGTCTGAGGGATCCCAGTTCTGTTTGTGGTCCTTTAGCTCTTCTCTTATGAAGTCCATTACATCTCTCCAGAGTTTGTGGTATGTATGATGTGGCCCTGGCAAACGTCTCATCAGCAGAGGGAATGAGTTGTAAAGGGTTGAGGAGTTTGGAAAAATAAAATATGCATAAGGCATTTCAGTGAAAGATTTTCTATTTGTGACATTCAATACAATTTTTAAATCCCAATTACAAATGGGCTGTGATGCATCTTACACATTTTTCAGGTTCTGTTACCTGTGTTGCTAGATACTCCATACCTGTGAAGATATCTGTGTGCAAACCCTCACATGAATGACTAAGGCTTTCACAATGCAACATGTATTGCACAACAATCGTACATTGCATTAAAATTTCATCAGTAGCTGTAAAATGCCATACCTGTGCCCAAATGGAACCTTCAATCTCTAGACCTTTGTCAAACCACCTCATCAGTTTCACAAACTCCTGATCACTGTACTCAAAGCGATGACCAAAAACCAGGCAGCAGATGATGTTGGAGACAGTGTTGTTGATGATGAGGTGTGGATTGAATGGCTTAGCTATGCAATTAAACACAAAAATATAAGATTAGATTAGACAATTGTGTATTTGGCATTGTATTTCATTAGAATGTGTCACTGTGTATTCATTATTTACCTTTGCAGCCATTAAAGTATTTTGCACAGTGTGTAAACTCTTCCAAGATGATAGATTCAAGTGATTTCTTTCCAAATCCAAAGTATCTGAGGGTTGAAAGCGCAAAGCGCCTCTGTTGCTTCCATATGTACCCATTACTGAAAATTACACCTGATGGGAAATACATCAAAAGTAGATAAAAGTGAGGTAGATGCAAATCAGGAAAATTAAGGAATTAAAAATGAATAAATATTAAACATTAACAGAGCAACTTTTTTTTGTTTAATTTAGCTTCCAATACAAGAGAGGAAAACAGCACTGTTATTTTATTATGAATGGTCAAAATATTTGGTAAAGTCTTTTTCTTCTTTAACTGCTGAAAAAATGCTATATAAAAATAGATTAGTTATAATGTTGAGTGCACCAGCTGTAATTTCTTAAGCCCTCTAATTAATTCAATAACAATCAAACAGGAGAAGTTGTAGATTAAAGGGGGCAGACAAGAGGATACCTATCTCATGAAGATTTCAGATAGGTAGATTGTGCAAACGGAGTTCAACTCAGTAGCAAAAACACATCTCCACTTTTCTTATTTGTTATGTATTACTAATAGCGTGATGTGATAAACCTACAGTATAGTAATATAGACATAGTGTATGTACCTTGATAATATAACAAATGAAGAATAACACTTGCACTAATTTCAAAAGTATGAACAAACACAAATTAGAACACTTATATGGAGAGGTTAGAGGAGGCAAATAATGAGACTTTGCATCTGTGTCATGTCCTCTCACCTCGTCCGTGATATATGTCCTGCTGTACGGGGAGGTCTGGACGGTCTGATAGACTGTCTCCTTGATTTAGCAGAGCTTCGTTCAAAACCTCAAACCCATTTAAAACCACCATCCACAACTGGCCCATTCGCATGCTGTACACATCTCCATATTTCTCTGCTAACTGTGAATGGAGATGAAAGAGGATGAGGAGCCCAATGCTTCATTTACCAAAGAACAGAAACAACCTATCAGTCAATCTGTTAACATTTTTGACATCTGTAGATTTACCTGTGTCATACTCTCATGGGTCCTTTTGTGGTCCACAGTGAATATGTTACCCACAATAGGCCATGCCCTGGGTCCTGGAGGGAAGTTTGCTGGACGACGGTTCTTGATATAATCTGCAGTGAGGGTGAAAACTGCTGTGAAGAGCAGCAGACTTTTGACATCCCAGACCACATATGATCCAATTACAGAAAAGATTGAATCCATTCTGCAAACGAGAGCTCAAGTGTGTCCAACTGTGCTTTCCTTTCTTTTCTTGGGAGTCAAAAGGCTGGTGCTGTGTTGCCAGGAGCCAATCACTTCACCCCTCTCTCTCCTGTGAGGGAGAAAGTTTGATGTTTTTGACTCTTGGCCCAACAGCAAAGGCAGACAGATTGAACTGGACTCTGATCTTGTTATTCATGAAAGAAGGATATCAAACTCTGTTTATCAGTGACCCTAAAACAATAATTCTTGTTTAGCAATAGCCAATCAAATTTGTTATGTGGTTTAAAGAAAGTGAAATCTTATCTGTAAGCCAGGTTTAATGACCTTATACCAACACAAACAGCCTGGAAATGTTGTTCCTTTAAGTCTAGTGAGATTGACAGTGAGATTGTTTCAAGCCTGGATGACAGTCTGCGTTGTGTTTGGTAGAGGTGAGATCAGGGCTTCATGCAGCCCATTCAGATTTTTTACACCAGACCAGGGAAAGACATTTAATTGTAGACCTCACTGTCATGTAGAAACAGGAAAGCACCTCCTCAAACTGTCACAAAGTTGGAAGTGAAGTTTACTGTATGCTGTAGCATTATGATTTCCTGTAATTGTGACTAGGAGAGATGAAAACAGACCAAAACTAAACAAAAGTAGGCATACACAACACATGATAGTTGGTGGATTTATAACCCTGTATAATATACTCTCTATTGGCTGCTGCAGGGTGCCTATCAGAGAACATTAAGTATTTCAACTCTTTACTGCATTGTAAAGTGGTAACATGATTACAGGCAATCATAAGCTGAACATAGTGATTGCAGTTTCTTAAAATAAAATACAAAGAACTGTTACATGATTATCACAGCTCTTGAATATCTACTATCTCTATTTGAAGAGTAAGCAGTTAATCATTAATTATTAGTTACTGAAATAGACATACAGTTTTCATGAGAGAACGAATAAGCAACATCTTTCTTTATTCAGTGATAAACATAAATGGTATCACACATTAGCTACAGCTGCAAGCATGCATCTAGACAAGCACAGTATGAAGTCAGCTAGCTAGCAGCCAAATACCAGTGAATTAACAAGACACATTCTCAAGCTAATCAAAGCTAATCAAATCCAGATAAAAACTTCAAGCAAAAAAACAAACTACAAGCCAAAGTAAAATATTCACTAAAAGAATTTAAAAAATACATTGATAAGTAATGCTTAATGTAATAACACGTGCAAAGATAAAAGTCAACACGGGTATTGAGCAATAATAAGAAAATTCTAACTGTGATGCGTCCTGTGGCTGTAACGATATGTCAGGTTGTATCTCCACCAACTGAGTCACTTGTTAGCGAGCAGTCCACTGTACTCGTGTGACCTGTTCTGTTCTCCAACACTCAAAAGAGGATCAGGCGGGCGACTGGTCTTCTGTAAATTTTGTATTTGACAAGGACTTCTGCTGCTCTGACACATCCAACATGAATTGTCCAGTCTTCCTTCCTAATCATAGTTTTTGAGGAGAGATCATAAATATAACTTAATAAGTTTTATTTAGATAGCACTTTACACAACACACGGTAAAAAAATGCTTCACAGGCAGGTTAAAAATCCACATACATACAGTGCAGACAAATGACATACATACACCATACACACAAACAAATACCCATAAATATACATAAGAACAAGAGCCCAGTGTCGGAAAAGAACTAAAGGGATGGAGTCATGGGAAGGCGAACCTGTAGAGGTGGGTTTTTAAGAGCCGTTTAAAATGGAGCACAGATTCAGCGGATCTGATTGACTGTGGGAGGTTGTTCCAAAGTCGAGGAGCTGCAACCTTGAAGGCATGGTCACCTCTAGTTTTAAAATTAGAACGGGGGACAGATAGAACACCTTGGTCTGATGACTGGAGTGGCCGACGGCTGGAGTAGGGGACCAGTAACTAAATAAATAATCAGAAGCCAGCCCGTGTAAGGCCTTGTATGTAATGAGAAGTATCTTGAAGTCGAATTCTATGTTTTATTGGAAGCCAGTGAAGGGATGCAAGGACTGTGGGAACGGCGATTAGTGTTGGTCAGAACCCTAGCTGCAGCATTTGGTACTAGCTGAAGACAATCACAGTTCCCAGCCTCCGCTTCCTCAGTGGAAGGCATGTCAGGTGGGATTGAGGAGATCCACGAAGTCATTTCTTCCACCATCCGACAATATCCCCAGATGAGGTCAACAGTCCTCAAAGTATCATTCAAGTGTTCCACCGTCCAACAATGTCCTCAGTTGAGGTAACAACAGCTCCCCACCCGCACTTAAAGTGTGGCACTATAAACAGTGTTGGCAGAGTGCTGCCCTTCCCCCTTCTGAGGCGCCCTAACCCTAACCCTTAAAGTCACCCACAATAATGATCTTATCAAATTTGAGCACAACAGATGAAAGCAGGGAGGAAAACTCATTCAGAAAATAAGTACAAAATTTTGGAGGAAAGTAGATGACAATACAACACACTAGAATCGTGCACTCAATTTTACAGGTTAGTAATTCAAAGCTAGCAAAAGATCCAATAGTAAGTGGGGCACATTTGAGGTAGCTTTTATAAACTTTTACTAAACCACTGCCCCCACCATGGCCCGAGGACCTTGGGGCATTCATAAAGTTGTAGTTTGGTGGGCAAAGCTCCACTAGAGGGCTGCAGTCCCCTGATTTAAGCCATGTGTCAGTGAGACAAAAAATGTCTAAATTGTGGGAGGTAATAAAGTCATTTAGAACAAATGATTTGTTTGACAAAGATCTAGAATTTAATAGGCCAAAGACAACAGGAGAGTCAGACTTGGGATGCTTAGGCATGCAGGGGACAGTGAGTAAATTCTTAGTCCTGGGAGCAGATTGACGGCGAGTAAAAGTAAACGTTTGTTTATTCTGTTCCTACAAATCACTGGGATTGAGAAAACAGAGGTGAGATTGAGAGAAGTGGCAGGAGAACTCAGCTTGATGGGGATGTGGCAGCGGTTACTCACAATGACAGAAGTGGAATGATGGAGGTTAACAAGAAAATGAGTAGTAGGACTTACAGGGCGTCAGGCAGTATAACTTTTGCAGGAGTGAAGAGTCAGTGTAATATGTTTGTGGATCCTTTGTGGTTAGGGTGCAGACCATCGTGCTTGAAGAGCTCATGGCGGTTGAGGAAGGAAGTGAAATTATCCACAAATGGGATCCCCCTGCTGAGGCAGTAGCCTTTCAGCCACAGATGGAGTTGACGCGGACCTGGCTGAATTTCACGTCACCAAAGCAGGGAGGTGGGAGTGGCCCGGAAATGATGCACTGTTTACCTGAGGAGAGCATGTTGTCAACGAGGGAGACGAAATCTGCTTTGAGTATTTCAGACTTTTGAAGATGTACGTTGTTAATTCCAGCATGAATAACCACAGTGGAAGTCACAGAACTGTCATATTGGCCAAGGAGCTCAGAGGTAGCAAAATGTCCGTGATTTGGGAACCACCAAATGCTGGACAATGGAGGTACCGATTATCCGGGCTACGGCGCTGGGGGGAGCTGCGGGCTGACACCCTTACTGGACTGCCTAGAAGTTCGGGCGAGGGAAGGCGAAGGCGGTGCCAGCTGGCAGAAAGAGAATCGCTGCAGAAGAGAGGCTAAGGCGACCGAGGGCAGCAGCAGCGACACTCCCGACAATGGAGCCAGCCGGTGGACACCCAACAATGACCAAGGCAGCAGTGGAATGGTGCTGTTTGGTAGCAGCAGCAGGAGCAGGAGCAGCAGCCTCAAAGCAAGTTGACAGCAGAGTCACGGCACACGGGAGCATGGGACCCAGGTGGACCAGGAGTGGTCGTAGGAGCGGAGGAGAGATGGTTTTCCAGTTCGGCCAAGGCTTGGAACTTGTTGCTGAGCTCCAGATGTTCTGGCGACGCTGACCCAGAGCATCCCCAACGGCCCTTGTTTTTCACCAGGACCCACGGCTCCGAGAGGTGTGGGTCCTGGTGGAGCAGGGTCGCGACTTTGGCTTCACTCCAAGAATGGGCCACACTTCATCCCTCAAAGCCAGGAGGTTAGCTGAAGGGGTCGGCTCACCACCAGTGATGAAGGAACCAGACCATGGGAGGGTAGAATCATGGACTGGGGCAGAGGCAGAGAGTTCAGGGAACTGGGGAGGGCTGACGCCATTGTTTTTGCCACAGTGAGCGGAGCCCAGGGCCGAAATGTGTTTGGCCTGGGTAGTGGCAACACTGGTGAACTCAAGGATTATTTAATCCTTTTTTATTAGGTCCGCCTTCAGACCTCTTATCTCGTGAATATGCAGGTAAACAACTACCACACACCACCACGATTAGATGGTGATGTTGCACAGAGATCATGTGGACATGAATGGAGTGCTCAAGGATCAGTGGTGGAGTCTCTGTGAGGGGTAAGGGCAAAAAAATGGAAAAAGGGCACCAGCATGCATAAAGTTGTGAGGTATTCGTGATAAAACCCTGGTTAAGATGAAAATTGTTTTAGAGAGTCAGATTTAAAGCATAACTACTACTACTGCAGTGAGGCCCATGACATGTGATTTATAACTAAAGCCAAATATGAGTTGATATATCCTCTAACCGTGGAATAGTGGAATAATAAATGCACAGAAAAAACAGTTATTGCTTTTTGAAGTACACTTTATGTCAGACCTTCTCCTAGCGTGAGGTTGCACAGATTTCATATTCATGTGGTGCCAGAGTGACACCAAAACGGTAGTCCATCACAGGCTTCACCCCTGCAGGCATGGAGAAGGTGAAGTGCTGCATGCAAGAGGTGAAGAAAAGGAAAAGCTCCATCCTGGCCAGGCTCTCCCCCAGACACAGCCGCTTACCTGAGACAGGAAAACAAAATTTCTTTGACACACAGTTTTGGCAGAGAGGTAAAACTATAAAACTTTAAAACAACACTAATGCTCAGTATTAGTGTTATTGCTCAGTTTTCCCAAAGGTTAAACTGTTTTAAGACAACACTAATAATCATTATTGGAAGGCCTGTGTGGGAGGTAGAACTGCTAATTGTTTTGATATCCATTAGAAATTGTATCATGATTTTAGATCAAGTTCAGAGGTCTAGCAAAATCACAAGCTAGACATAGTCACTGTTAGGTTCTGCTTGGTGTTGTGAGTGAAAGTAAAGATGAATGCTTCATACTCGCAATATTTTAAACTCCTCCCTTCTGATATATATATATATAATACTTAATGCTGAATAAAGATACAGTCTCTGCAAAGCCCATCAAAGATTTCACCAGCCTGGCCTGATTATGTCAGGAGCCTTCTGTAAGAAATGCTTAGTGTGTTAATACTTTAAGTCAGTTATTATTTGGATATCCATGCAGTGATCGGTGACTGGCATTCATCACAAGGAGGATGTAGAAATGATCCCTGGTCTCTATCTTGTCTGCACTCTCTTCTTGATCATGAGAGTTTCCTCTGGGTCAATTCGCATCACTATATGAGTACCACCCTTCCCAATGTACGCTTGGACAGGTTTCTGTATAAACAGGTAAAAACACAAATAAAGCAAGTGATTGTGTTGATCCTCACCAGCAGAGAAAGGGATGAGAGCAGCTCGCTTCACAAACTTTCCCTCCTCATTCAGAAAGTGTCCTCGGTTAAAGGTGTTGGGCGTCTCCCACTCGTTCTTGTCGAACAGCACTGAGGTCAGACTGGTAACTACTGTACTACTCCCTAATGATTGAAATTGTAAGGCAACATAGTAGTGTTTATAGATGCAACATGGTAGTGTTTTTAACGTAAACATGTAATGTGATAACCTTTGGTATTACATAGCTTCCCAGCTGGATATCCATGTTGCTAAAATGAGGCAGGCTGAGAGGAACAATGTTTCCAATCCTCTGGACTTCATGGATGACAGCGTCAGTGTAAGGCAGGTTTGCGCGATCTTCCATGGCCGGCTGTTTGGACTGTCCAATCACTCTGTCTATCTCAGCCTGGACCTTTGCTGTGAAACAGGAGGAGACGAGAAGGAACCTTTAAGTGTTTCACCAACAGGCGTCTAACAGAGCATCTTAAAGAATCACAAACAGATGAAGCACAATGTAGAGTTGTTATATAAGTGAAGAGGTAGATTAGATAGAGTTGTTTCTTTTAATTTGCAGCACTATACAGTACTTTGTACAGATCGATGTTCATTGGACAGATGTAGTCCTAAGTGCATAAGTGTGAATCACAAGAGAAAACTGGACAGACCCAAATGCATTTTATACCTACAAAATGACTACTGATTAATTTGTGTTAGTGTCACCCAACAATAGCTTCACTAGTTCAATCTTACCTTGAATCTCAGGGTACCTTGCCATGTAGAGAACCCAGACCCCTTTCTCCTTCAAGGAAAATTATTGGGGGACATACCACAGACTAAATAGTTGTTGTGGGAACACAAAATCACATGACCTGTCACATGACCCACCAGGATGTTCAGTAGGGGTCACTTAGGGACTTCACTCACTCACAGGTTAAAATCAAAGGATAAAGCTATATAAGGAACTTTCCAGATCATTTAAGTGACTTGTGACACCTGTGTCACCGTAGGTTCTGAGAGAGATGTCTTCAAATTGCTTATTTGATCCACAGCATTACAGCAACAGTAAATATTTGTAACCCTCTGAAACATTTGGCTACAGTCCCATGGTGTCTATTTCAGGCATTGTGAGAGTTCTCCAGAAGTGTACTGAACTACCCCGTACGTTGAAAAATAACACTAAAGGGTTACCCAGTGCGTCAGAGTGTGACAACAATGTTTCCTGATTGAGCATTCATACACTGTAAAGAATTTCACTGTAAAATAACAGTAAAATACTGGCAACAGAGATGCCAGTGCTTTACTATTATTTTACAGCACATCTACCGTAATTTACTTTAACAGTATATTACCATATTTTGGATTACAGTATACGACAGTAGGATAACTGGTTCTACAGTGATTTTACAGTTTATGCCAGATTAACAAAATAAATCAGGATACACACACACACACACACACACACACACACATCTGATTCAATCCACAGCTATTTATTGATCAAAAACATAATGTATAAAATGTAAAAGATATAAAATATAGGGGCTTAAGGGGGAAGTCTTTGGTCCGGTCTTGGTCCGGTCTCTGATCAGATCCTGATCCCGCGGCAGGCCAGTCCGGACGGTGCTGTCATGAACCCTCACTGCATCCAGCAAGTCCCAGCGTCTGTTTTCCTCCTCCAAGTTGAAAAATAAAACACCACAGTAAATAAATATACAAGCACAGTAAGAAGTTTCAGCACTTCTGTTCCTAGCCAGCATGTGTGAGTTTTGTCCTGTGACTTGCACAGTATGAATAACTATAAAGAAAGAGCAGCACTAAGCTTGGTGGATCTACAGCTCATTTAGTATGACTTGTTTAACTTACTTTATACCACGACCATGCTGCATTAGAGGTTAGCATTAACATTAGCGGTTAACTGAAATAAAATGATGGGGATGCTCCACTAGTCAGCAACATTCAGTTGTACCACTGTGGAAACTGCGGTGGAAACGCGGCAAAAAAAACTTGACAGCTCCGAAACGACTCTTTGTTGTTGACAGTTAGCTTGCTTCGCCAAATATTAAATTATCTGAAACTTATCTTGAATATCAAGTTCAGTTATCATGCAGACAAAACAACAGGTCCACTGGAGTGAAGCATGACATTGTTGTGCTGGACAAAGTCAAGCTCAGCAATACTCGTATGAGTAGCTGGATTAATAAAAAGTTTCATACTCAAAGCAGAAAATATAGCCCACAATCACCAGCAGCCTACGATGATAGTAGATTGGATTGGAAAAGATGATGGCATATATTTCCACAGCTTCACAGAAAAATACTGTTGTATGCCGATAAATTACAGTTATCTACTGTTAATGTTCAACCAACTGCATTAACTGTTAATTTACATACGAGTGGTGAATATTTACAGTATTTTACAGTTATCTTTGAATACAGCAACATACTGTTAAAAATCCACCGTAAATTTACAGCAATTTGTTACAGTGTATGTGATGAGTTGGGAGTGGTGCCTGAAGCCTAAAACCTAGATAAATTAATCAGTTTAATTAAATGAAAATATAAGAACTGATTAACTTAATTCAATCCATTAAACAAAATTAAACAAACAATCACAATACAGATGCTTAAACACTCACATTAACTTTTTCACAATGACTGTACACAACATTAAGATTTCATCAGTAGCTGTAAAATACTGTACCTCTGCCCAAATTGAGGCTTCAATCTGGATACCTTTGTCAAACCAAGTCATCAGTTTCATGAACCTCTCATCATTGTACTCAAAACGATGTCCAAAGACCAGGGAGCAGAAGACATTTGAGACAGCTTTGTTGATGATGAGGTGTGGATTGAATGGTTTACCTACGCAATTAAATACAAAATTAGATGTAAGTTGTCTATTCGGCATTGTGCATCATTAAAAATGTGTCCCTGGGTATTCATTATTTACCTTCATTGCTATGGAAGTCTTTTGCGCAGTGTGTAAATTCTTCCAAGGTGACCTCTTTCCAGATCCAAGATATTTGAAGGTTGAAAGTGCAAATCTCCTCAGCTGCTTCCATATGTTCCCACTACTAAAAACTACACCTAATGGGGAATACATAAAAAGTAGATAAAAAATGGACTACATCATAAACCAGGAAAATTAAGGAATATTGTTTTAAACACTGAATTAAACATTAACAGACCAACTTGTTTTTGTTTAATTTAGCTTTCAATAATTTTTTAATCATCTCAAGAGAGGAGGATACCACCGTTATTTTATTATGAATGTTTTAAACATTTGGGAGACAGTCTTTATTTTTTTAGCTGCTGAAAAAAAACTGTGAAATAAAAATGGATTTGTTTTTATGTTGCATACACCAACAGCCATTTTTAAAGTCTTCAAATTCATTCAATAACAATCAAACAGGAGTAGATGCAGATTAAAGGAAGCAAACGAGGGATTGTTAATATTTGACAAAAGTGAGCTAAACAGATGTGCAACTTAAGTACAACTGTGTAGACATAAGTAAACCACTAATTGCCGGGGGGGGGGGGGTAAATTAAGAGCCTTTCCATGCTTGTGTTACATCCTCTTACCAAGTCCATGGGCTCTGTCCATCTGCATAGGGAATTTTGGGCAGTCCAATAGGCTGTCTCCCTGATTTACCAGAGCTTCTTTCAGAACCTTGAAACCGTTTAAAACCACAACCCACGCTTGGCCCATTTGCAGACTGTACACATCACCATATTTCCCTGCTAACTATGAGTGGAGATAGGAAGGATAAAGAGCATGATGCTTATAACGGAGAAAAGACGTCTATGTGTCTATGGTCCTTAACCTTCTATCAAACATGTTTGTTTCAGTCGATCTGCTAACATTTTTGACATCTGCTGATTTACCCATGTCATACTCTCATGGGTCCTGTTGTGGTCCACAGTGAATATGTTGCCCACAATAGGCCATGCCCTTGGTCCTGGAGGGAAGTTTGCTGCCCGACGGTTCTTGATATAATCTGCAGTGAGGATGAACACTGCTGTGAAGAGCAGCAGACTTTTGACATCACAGTCCACATAGGATCCAGTTACAGAAAAGGACTCAAGTGTGCCCAACTGTGCTTTCCTTCCTTCTCTTTGGAGTCAAAAGGCTGGTGCTGTGTTGCCAGGAGCTGATCACTTCACCCCTCTCTCTCTCATACTGGACTCTGATCTCTTTACACATGGAAAATCAATCTTACTGTTAATAAGTGACCCAGGCACAGGTGGCACAGGTAAAACCAGAGCACAGGAACACAAGAACACAGATGGCACATTAGAACATTATTACTTTTTATGACTTATGAATTATGACTGACAATCGAACAAATGTTTTTCTCTTCTCCCCCTTTTTTATTTTCTCTCGCTCCTCTTTCTCCCTACAGGATGTGTGGCAGGAGGCAGGGCTGGTCTCCCTCTCTTCCATTGCTGATTGTGTCAGCCTGTCTTCCGTCCATCTTCGTCCAAGCTCTTTGACCTGTATTACCTCATGTGTTATCATTAAAACTCTTTTAAAGCACCATTATGTGTCTGTCACTGCCTAAATTGGTCCAGAAACCCAGACAAACCCAGCCATACAGAATTATCTGGACAAAAAAGCAGAGACTGGACACGTGAAGCAGGCATTATCCCCTCAGGACACACTCATTGGGCAGCACAAGGCTACATTACAAAGTAATGGACACACTGCAGAAGTTCTCCACAAACGTGACACAGCTCAGTGGTTTTATGGACAACACGGCCACCCAGCTCTTCTCCATCTCCAGCGCTCCACCACCGATCGCTTCATCTACCTGCCTATGCTTCCATCGTGTGAACCCTACATCCCTACCGCAGTCTGGCATTCAGGTAATCCAGGGACTGCAGCCAGTTCCTTTTAAATGTGCTTCTTAGGGTTTTCTCAGCAGACTAATACTTACTGTTCTGATAGTTTGAAAATTTCTTTCATAGTGAATCTCCTAGATGAAATAGCTGCTGCCTGGGAATTTGCGATTGCTCAAAGTAACCTGCTCCTGTTTGTAACCCCTTCCACTCATTCTCTGACAAAATGAAGAGAGTTTTTGATCACCCCTCTTGAGAGAGAATTTGTGTATTTGTAAAAGCCGAGAAGTGAGATTTCCATGTGTCGACTATCCTTTCTGTGGTTTGTCATAGAAAAGGGAAAGATCAGAGCAGACCCAGCTAAGGACACAGCTACCTCAGCTCACTGAATGGCAATCCCTACCACCAGAACACAGTTACAGAGGTTTCTGAGGTTTGCAAAATTTCTGCAGATGGTTCATTAGGAACTATAGTCAGGTAGCTGTTCCATTAACCCGGCTAACCTCCGTGAAAGCCTGTCTGTCTGTTCTCCTGTACTCCTGTTCTTGTCCACCCAGACCCAGATCTCCAGTTCGCTGTAGAGGTGGATGCCTCAGATGCCTGTCCGCTCTGAGTGCTCACCTTCCAACCTCACGTGTCATGATTAAAACTATTTTGAACCACGATTACAAGCTGTAGGCACATTGAGGAACATTACCAATGGCAGCATTTTAGTTTTAGAAAGTGACTACAAAGTTATTTATTGCAGTAAAACATTACATTTTGATGGAAGTAATCAGTTAAGTAAGTTAGTCACTGATTTAGTAACTATGATGAAGTAACTAATGTTTAACTAACTAACTGTAACTAATGTTTTTTTTTTTTAGTAAGTAGAACACACAAGAAAATGATTATGAATGGAGAGCTAAAAGATAAGTGGTGGACTAGAAGACACTTTATCCTGTTTTATTTTTTTAACATGGACCACCTGGGGTGGGTTTATCACAGATTTGCACCCAGAAAGAGATATCAGCAGTGAACCCAATGAGACATGATCTATAATCAAAGCCAAATATCAGTTCGATAAACCCTTTAATCCTTTTCAATGTGACATTGTCATAAGTGGTTACAACAGAAAATAATGGTTATTGCTATTTCAGCCTTTCTTAGCGTGGCGTTGCACAGATTTCATATTCATGCGGTGCCAGAGTGACACCAAAGCGGTAGTCCATCACAGGCTTCACCCCTGCAGGCATGGAGAAGGTGAAGTGCTGCATGAAAGAGGTGAAGAAGAGGAAAAGCTCCATCCTGGCCAGGTTCTCCCCGAGACACAGCCGCTTACCTGAAACAGGAAAACAAAGTGAAAATTTCTTGAACACACAGTTTTGGCCCAGAGGTCAAACTAATTCAAGACAGCGTCAATAGTCATACTTACAGTCATCCATAACAGAAAGTAGACCTTTGACAATGGTCGGACATTTCATTTTAATTTTAGGACCTAGATAAAAGTTCAGAAGTTCACCAGAAACTCCTCCCTCCTAGTATACAGTGGACATACTCTAAGCTGAATAAAGATTATAATTTCTGCTAAATCAAAATAATTTCACCATCCTGGCTCAAACGTCATGAGCCTTTGATGAGAAATGTTGAATGTCTTAATACTTCTTGTCAATTACTACTGGGATCACTGGCATCAGAAGAGGGATGTAGTTATGATCCCTGGTCTCGATCTTGTCTGTGTTCTCTTCTTGGTCACAAGAGTTTCCTCTGGGCCATTTTGCAATCATTATGTGAGGCCATCCCTCCCAGTGTATGATGGGACAGACTGCTTTATAAACAGGTAAAGACACAAATAAAATAAATGATTGTGCTGATCCTCACCAGCAGAGAAAGGGATGAAAGCAGCTCGCTTGACAAACTTTCCCTCCTCATTCAGGAAGTGTCCTGGGTTAAAGGTGTTGGGCGTCTCCCACTCGTTCTTGTCAAACAGCACTGAGGTCAAATTGGGAATTACTGTGATTCCCTGGTGATTGGAATAAAATGACAATTAAATAAAGACACAACATCATAGTGTATGTGACATACAATTTAAATAGCATAAGAGAATTGACCTTTGGGACTGTGTAGCCTCTCAGCTGGATGTCCCTGTTGGTAACATGAGGAAGGCTGAGAGGAACAATGTTTCCAATCCTCTGGACCTCATGAATGACAGCATCGGTGTAAGGCATGTTTCCACGATCTTCCATGGTCGGCTGTCTGGATTGTCCAATCACTCGGTCTATCTCAGCCTGGACCTTTGCTGTGAATCAGCAGTGGGACAGAAAGATGTTGTAAGTGTTTCACTAACAGGTTGCAAAGAAGCATCTTAAAGACTCACAAAGAGATAAAGCACAATGCAGCATTGCCACATTAGTGAATAGATAGATTCATGTCTCTGTTTATTTGCAACCATGAAGCAGTCAAGGTTCCTGGGGGTTTATTTATTTGTCATTATTAATTTAATTAGAATCATCACGCTTTCTATTGCTCATCTGTCAAGGTGAACAAGACCTTGGCATGGGAATTTTGTCTTCTCTTCAGCTATACAGAAGTTTCTGCATCATAAATGGATATATTCAATATTTTTAGAGTTAGTTGTCTGTTTCACAGAGTTAGTCATAAATGTGAAGGATAGTGGTGATTGCATACCTTGGAGTGATGATTACACTGATAAGTGACAACTGGAAGCTCTGGTTTTGATTTTTACACTATTTTTACAACTGATAATAATTTTGCTTATGCCATCCATCTGGACACATGGAGTAAGAACAAATATACATCAGATACTTCATTAACTCACTCAGTGCTCTTACCCTGGATCTCAGGGTACTTTGCCATGTAGAGGAAAGCCCAGCGCAGGGTGGTGGATGTGGTCTCAGTGCCAGCCACAAACAGATCCAGAACACACATAACCAGGTTTTCTTCATCAAAAGTACTGTCATCCTGCCCCTTATTCTGAGAATATATACAAAACGCTTTTAATCTGTATTGAACCTTGTGCCCTGAAAAATGCCTGAATGGCATTTCTTTGTTGAATTAATACAGGTGTGTGTGTGGAGATAAGGCCTGAAAAGATAGCTGTGTAAGGCACAGGTTGTGGCAAAAGTACATCTGGTCTTTGCACTTTTCATCACACACCAGCCAGGAGTGGTACCAGTGTAAGCAATACTTAGCCACATCTAGTGCCAATCACCATCTGAATCTCATTCAGGTAGCAGTCGATGTAGTCTCTTCGGTCTGAGGGATCCCAGGTCTGTTTGTGCTCTTTAAGTTCTTCTCTTATGAAATCCTTTGTATCATCGATGATGTGTTTAAATGTCTGATGTGGTCCTGGCAAATGTCTCATCAACAGAGGGAATGAGTTATAAAGCTGCAGAGTAGAGCAGATTGGAACAATAATAAATTGATATAGCATTTCATTTTTATTTGTGACAGTCAATATGACGTACTGAAAACCCAAATGGGCTGTCACGCATTTTACACATTTTCCATCTTCAGCTGCCCAAACCCTCACATGAATAACTAAGGCTTTCACAATGCAAAATGTATTGCACACCAATAGTACATAGCATTAAAATTTCATCGGTAGCTGTAAAATGCCATACCTGTCCCCAAATGGAACCTTCAATCTCCAGACATTGGTCAAACCACCTCATCAGTTCCATGAACTTCTCATCACTGTACTCAAAGCGATGACCAAAAACCAGGGAGCAGATGATGTTGGAGACAACGTTGTTGAGTAAGTGATGTGGATTGAATGGCTTACCTCCACAATTAAACACAAAATTAGATGGAAAGTGTGTATTTGGCATTGTGTATCATTCTAAATGCATCGCTGCATATTCATTATTTACCTTTGTGGCTACTGAATTCCGTCGCGCAGTTTGTATATTCATCCAAGATGATAGATTCAAGTGACTTTTTGCCAAATCCAAAGTATCTGAGGGTTGAAAGTGTAAAACGCCTCTGTTGTTTCCATAGGTGTCCACTACTGAAACCTACACCTGTTGGAAAATATTTCAAAAACACAGAACATGAAAGGTAATTGAATTTCTTAAGTCCTCTAATTGGACAGCAATCAAAGATGTAGATCAAAAGAAGCAGACAAAAAGTACTCTGAAGATTTGACAAAACCAAGAAAGATAGATGGTGCAAATGGGGTACAACTGAATAGCAAAGCACATCTGTTTTTTTTTTATTCTGTGTGTACTATGCATTATGCATTATGCATCATCAATAACTTTTACTCTAAATGTTAATGCCCCACTGGGCTGCATGCTTAGTCCTCTCCTGTACTCCCTTTTCACACATGACTGCGTGGTCATTCATAGCTCTGCCAATATCATCAAGTTTTCATTGGCTTGCTCACTATGAGACGGCATACAGGGAGGAGGTCAGAGCCATCTATCAAACTATTACACTTAGTGGGGGGAAAACACACAAGCTCTGCATCGGTGTGTCACATCCTCTCACCCAGTCCATGGGTTACTTCCATCTGTAGCGGGAGGGATGGGCGGTCCAATAGGATGTCTCCCTGATTCACCAGAGCTTCTTTCAGAATCTCAAACCTGTTCAAAACCACCATCCACGACTGGCCCATTCGTAGGCTGTACACATCTCCATATTTCTCTGCTAACTGTGAGTGGAAATGAAATAGGATTAGGGCCCCAATGCTTCATTTTTAAAAGAACAGAAGCAACCTATCAGTTGATCTGTTAACATTTTTGACATCTGTATATCTACCTGTGTCATACTCTCATGGGTCCTTTTGTGGTCCACAGTGAATATGTTACCCACAATAGGCCATGCCCTGGGTCCTGGAGGGAAGTTTGCTGGACGACGGTTCTTGATATAATCTGCAGTGAGGATGAACACTGCTGTGAAGAGCAGCAGACTTTTGACATCCCAGACCACATATGATCCAATTACAGAAAAGATTGAATCCATTCTGCAAACGAGAGCTCAAGTGTGTCCAACTGTGCTTTCCTTTCTTTTCTTGGGAGTCAAAAGGCTGGTGCTGTGTTGCCAGGAGCCAATCACTTCACCCCTCTCTCTCCTGTGAGGGAGAAAGCTTGATGTTTTTGACTCTTGGCCCAACAGCAAAGGCAGACAGGTTGAACTGGACTCTGACCTCAAGAAGGATACCAAACACTGTTAATCAGTGACCCTAAAACAATTATTTGAATTCAGCAGTGGGGAATATAATATAATCTTACACAATCAACACATAATGCTTGGAGATGTTGTTCCAAATGTTGTTACAGATTGGGCCTCACATTTCTTTGTTGATTTCTGCTGTCCCAATATCTTCTAAATTCATGCAAATGAAATGTCAATATTTAATGCCCTGTGTTTGAAAGTATAATGAGTAAGATTCATTTGTAAAAACAGCATTCAACTTGGCCCCTCATTCCAGGCTCAAAGTGCATGCACATCTGGTGGTGTCACATGCTTATGATCAGGTACCTAACCCTAACCCTAACCCGCACCTCACACCTACACACTCTTCCTTATTAGCTGGGGGTTACACATCACTGCCCAAAGAGGAAAATAGTAAAAAAAGAAAACATTGCATATACAGACACATGCACACACTTCTGGTGGGTCAAGTGATGATTATGAGCGGCTATTTTTGCTTGAGTTAATACACTTTTCTTTGGGACAATCCTGCTACACAAGTATATTAAAAAATAACTGCATATATACTTTAAATATACACTGTATATAAATATAGAGAAAAAGCACCAGTGAGCAACTTAATAAAATCTCTACCAACGAGTC
Source organism: Scortum barcoo (assembly GCA_023238725.1). NCBI lineage: Eukaryota > Metazoa > Chordata > Actinopteri > Centrarchiformes > Terapontidae > Scortum > Scortum barcoo. The sequence continues at coordinate 18,609,841 of CM041538.1, forward strand.
AAGTGTTTCTGGAAGTTGTAAATATTGCAAATAGTGCAAAGACGTAAGTTTGCAAAGACATACAAAATGCAGTGTCCTGTGATATGTACATGTGAAAAGAAACATTGCAATTTAAACAGTAAAAATTCATTTATATGGACATTTTGGTGTTACAGTGTTGTCAGCATTGTATAACTGAGGGTGAAGTCCTGTGGGGAAAAAAAAACTTTTTGTGCTGCCACAAAGTTGGAAGCCGATTTTATTGTACATGTCCATCGTATCATGAAAACAGCCCCAGACCAAAAAACAAATAAATGGTGTCCACATAGTCTTTCAATCCTAGCAGTTGTAATGCTGCCTTTTAACACATGATGGTGGTGCAGAGTGTCATAACTTTGGCCAACAGGAGGTACAGGAAACACGATTCTGTCTGCCAGATAATTCCAACTTCAAAATGAAATATATTTTCTTGCATGATTTAAAGAAAGCTATTTTTACTGTGAAAAGTTGTTACTAGATGAGTAAAAGAGCAAATGTGAGTTAGTGTGGTTGTTTGTAAATTGGTAATTAATTCAAATCATTTAACTTCTTGAGCTCTCATTAGAGTGGTTAAAGCTGTATTGTCATGTTGTTTGAAATAATATCCTCCTTTATCATTTTTAATGCAGATGTCAGAACTCTTTTTTAATTATATTGTTGCATCTCAACAGTATTATATTTCTATTTGTATTATTTTTTATTTATTTATATTTAATTTATATTCGATTTTATTTTTATATATATACTATTCTACCCCTATAGCCTGAACTTTTTTTTTAATTTTGTGATTGTTGACATGACAAATCAAATCTTGATTCTTGAATCTTGAAATACAGACCGTGATGGAGCTTTGTCGTGAAAGTCATGTGACCGGAAACAGCTTGACTTGTTGTTACTAGCGTGTCCGCGGCGCTTGTGTGACCTGCTGTGTCCTCCAACTTTCCAGCCCTGACAGCCGGTCATTTAGGGACAAGAGCACCCAAATCATGGTTTTCGAGGAGAAGATGATCGCGAACGGAGAGCCAGAGGACGTCAGTAGCATTTTTAAAGATTTAAGACAGCTCTGCTTTGCCTGTAACTTTCGGTTATTTTAAGCTAACGCAGCTAACTGAGCTATATCATCACGGTAGCATTGGCCGCGTTAGTCAGGAAGCATGTTTAAGCTGATTCATGCAGCGAAAATCTAATTTACAAACTGGTCTTGTTGTTGATAAAGCCGGTTGATAATTTCTAAATTATACAGAAATGAAATCTAACAATTGTATAATTGCTGGAAGTGAATGATGTCATTGATGTCTGTTTCAGGAGGAGGAAGAGCAGGAGGAAGAGGAGGAAGAGATGGTGGTAGGTTCATCTGGAGATTCACTGCAGAGTCAAAACATGCTGTGTTGTGATCACGCATTTGATTTTTATTTATTATTTATTTATACTGTTTTAAGCGAGGAAAGGAGTGTTAAGTATGTAAAAGCAACAGCAGCCTGACAAACAGAAGGAGCGTTTTAAGGGGAAAAAATATAAGCTGTATAAGCTGTGGAAAATATTCAGACCTCACATCCCCCCCATGACAGAAATACGTGATCAACAATAACCAGACACGAGGGGTCGTTTTCAGGTCTCCCCCCTCCCTCTGGAGCTATAAATATCCTACATGAGGGGCATTTTCTCCCTCTCCATATAAAAGTACAATGCAATGAATTGTCTTTACTTTGAGTGAGCTGTTTTGTCTGTCATTTTCTTGATTCATCAGTCATTTAGGCCTACAAATGTCTGAAAATGTTGATCGCAGTCTCCCAAAGCCCAAAGATAACATCCTCAAATGGCTTGTCTTATCCACAACCCAAAGATGTTCAGCTTACTGTCATAGAGGATGGAAGAAAGCAGAAAATATTCACATGTGAGAAGCCAAAATCAGAGAATTTAGACTTTTTCTTAAAAGAATGACTCAAAAATAGTAATTGATTATAATAGTTGCTGATTAATTTAAGCATTAACAACTAATAAATTAAGTATTGCAGCTCTTGTCAAAACCTGCCATTGTAACATGTTTTGCTGACTATTTCCAAACATCACAGTTCTGATACATGAAACCTTGAAGACAAGAAGTATGGGTGTTTCTATGGGTGTTCTTACCTCTTTGTGTGTACAACTTTATACTTTTTTTTTTTTTTAAAGCCGTAGTTTTTGTTGGTCTTAAGATTATTTTTTTCAATATTTAGTTAATCCTGGTTGAATTTGATGGGACAGCTGAGCGTAGCACTAATCATCAGCTGAGTCTGTCTCCTGCTAAAGGACGAGGTCCTCAATGTGCATTTTCTGAAAGCTGCATCTTCTGTCTCAGGATCCCCTTGAAACCATGCGGCAGAAGTGTGAGGAGGCAGAGCACTGTGTTCACACTCGGGAGCGTCTGGAGCAGTGTGAGACCAGGGTTGGCTCGCGGTCTTCGACGGAGGAGGACTGTACTGAGGAGCTGTTTGACTTCCTGCATGCTCGGGACCACTGTGTAAGTGTGACAGTAGCCAGATGTAACAAACAGAAATATTAAAGATATAAAAAGTAGGATTTGTTGGTTGCTTTTTGTAAACACAACAGTCACAACTGCCCCCCCCCTCCCCTCCCTGGCCAATGTTTTTATAGAGTCCGCCCCTGGCATCCTGAGCACTGTTATTGGATGCAGGCTTTACACAACTGCCAAAAGGTTGATGCTCAGAAATGTCCCAAACAAAGCAAAAAAAAAAAAAAATCCAGGCAGAGGCCAGGGTCTCTGCAGATACAGAAGCTGTTACATACTTCTAGCTTCTAGTTCTAATTTTGTATGAGTCCATACATTGTTTTTTAGGAAAACCCTGCTGGTTATCCCATTACAAATATACCCCAAAGTTGGATTTCTACATTAACAATGGCTCTGGTTCTGTCATTTGGAGAGCTCTGAGTCAGTCACCTAAGCATGTTTTTTTACTTAAATGTGACAAGATCTGATTCATATTTTGTAGTGAACACAAGATCAGTTGATAATGACACAGTTAACTTGTGGTTCAAAGTTTACTGTATTCCAGTAAAATCTCCTTTACAACAGTAGCATCACCGTCCTTACACAACTTTCTTCAGCTGTGTGCAGCACCACCCCTCAAGGTTGAAGCAGAGTTTTATTTTCGTGATGGATCTTTACAGATTTCACAATACATTGTCTCTGCAAAAATAATCTCACCGAACATTTTCAGTAAAGCTTTGTTGCTCCCATCTGGCCTAGTGTATAAGATGTTTATTGGCAGCTAAACGCAGCAGCAGTGAACGCATTGGCCTTTCATTATCAAAAGGTTTTTTTGTTTTATTGAAATACAAGCTGCTTCATCCATTTCCACTGTCCCTTTTTAAGTTTCTGTATGTCTTGACTGTACCAATAGGATCTGTTCTGTACTGTAAGATCACCAAAAATGTGCATGGTCTTGCATATTATTCATATATGAACAATCCAGCTGTTCAGAAACATCACCAGGGGGCACTTAAGTTTAAACTATACAGAAACTTTATAAAAATATTCTTTGCTTTGCTGCTTTACAGTTCACCTTACCTACATTATTAATCATTTTTCTCTTGTCTCCTGTAGGTGGCACACAAACTGTTCCATTCGGTGAAATGAGGTCCTCCCTGATTGCTGCACCGCAGACTGATGACGTTCTTCAGATATCGTGTTATGAGGAGAACATGGCTTTAAATACATCCATATGTGGATCTGCTGTATGTTGTGTTTAAATGTATTCTAAACTGTATCTGCTCATGTGAGGCAACATAAGTATTTAATAAGGGAGTCCAAGTCAACATTTCAATAAAGTGAGTGGCTTGAAAACCTTACATTGGGTCATAAGTTTGTTTTATGGCTGTCCAGTGAAAGTTTGTAAAATTTTAACCTACTATGACTTAATGCCAATAAAAAACCCTTGCACTATAGATTTCATGCAAACAAGTACACATGGTAAAACAAGAAGGGAAGGTGCTTTAAGATATGAAAGTACTGCATTTAATTTCCTTAAGTCCTCTGGCTGAATTTGTCTCAGAAATTTCCATCTGACCCAGTTCCAAAAAAATTCATCTGGATCAGAATGAACAAGATTTGGAAATGTTCATGTTTTGTGATCCAGGATCAATCTTACTTTTGTGCAGATTTTTCAAGGCATCATTGGTTTGCATCAACCAGCTTGAGTGTGGTCCAACATGCTTATGATCAGGCAAGTGATTTTATGTTTTTATCCTACCCCTCACACAATCCTCATTTTAACTGGCTGGGGACCATACACCACTGTCTAAAGGTTGATGCAAGTCCAGAACATGGTGAAATAAGAAAATACAGGCAGAAAGCAAGATCTCTGCAGATATAGACATACTTCTTCTAGTTGGTTTATACCAACTAGAAGACGTATGTCTTCTAGTTCTAGTTCTTGTTTATTAGTAAAATACTTTACTGGAATATTTTCATTTATGATACTTTATACTGCTTCTTTACTACATTTCAAAGTGTTTATGCACAGTATCGCTACTTTTAAAAATATCTCAGTACATCCACTTCTTCCACTTTTATCTCTGCTTACTGGACGTGCAACTAGGGATGCATATGGTAGAAGCTACTTTTGACTGTGTCATTGTAATTAATATAAAGAGAATGAACGCTTGCATTGGATATTTTTTTTTGTTGGATATTCACTTCTATTTGGGGGATTACTTTATGGGGGAAAAAAACTTTTGTTTCTTAATATTACTGCGCTGAAAGGCTTAGTGAAGTAAATATTATCACTGAAATGGTCTAACAAATGAAGAGGAAAAACAAACAAATAAATCAATACACACTACTTAATAATAATTTCAAAGTTTTATTAAAGTTTATTCTTGAAATCCAGTTTAAATCCAGCCTTTTGCTAGGATCAGTATAAACTCAATCTTTATCCCAATCCTACTAAAAAGTTTCAAACGACACACACTGAAGGTTGGATCCAGATCAAAACCAACCAAACCAAGAATGTACACGAGTGATCAAAGTTTTACTATCTGTTGGTAAAAATTTACATTTGACATAGGATCAGTTACCTATTTGCCCCATCTGGCCCATCTGGGGCCTGATCTGCAAATGAATTCCAGCCTTCCTTTTTTTAAAGGTAACTATGACTAACTATGTACAACAAACAAAATGCCCGCTAGTCTGCAGACAATAAACAAATAACTTACTACTAATAACTGGACTCTTGCTCAATACACTCCACTTCACCTCACTATTCATTTCACTGTTTCACTGTCTTCACTTTTTTCTACCTGAGATATTATATATTCTTATATGTATTCTCAGGCAGATCCTGTCTCTGTACTGTGTACAGGTATAATTATAATTAAAGTTATAATTAATTATTTCTTTCAGATTTTTATGCTAAATATCTTTTCTTATTTTTTATCTTACCCTTATGTCTTGCATTTCCTCTATTTATTTTCCATTGTGTTTCGCTGCTGTTACACTGTGAATTTCCCCGCTGTGGGATTAATAAAGGAAATCTGAATCTGAATTTGAATGAAATGAGAGACATCCTGTACGGACCGGAGTGTAATTTGCATTCACATTAAAACGCTACTGTTGTTTCAAGAACATGCTGCTCCAAGTTACCAATTTGTTCCACAACCTTACAATTCTGTTTCTGTTTTTTCTGTTTTCTGTTTTATTTCTAATTGGCAGCTACTAAGCCTGTGGTCAAAATTGCATACTAACATATTAATATACTAAGTGACGAACCAAACATCAGATACCCTACACAGACAAATGAAAACACATTCAGTCTGGGCCTGTCAACACTGCATGGATAATGAAGTCGATGTTTGTTCAAGTGTGTTTCCTGATAAGTTTCGGAGATGTTACTTTAACTTTAGTGGGTGATCATTAGTTACCACTCTCTAATTATTGATTTCAGATCAAGTGACTGTGACTCTTTCCTCCATCACTACTGTGCAGACTCTGGCTCCAAATGACGTCACCAGCACAAGATGCCAGCGTCGGTATCTGGCTTTGGCAAATATAGTTAATATATTAATATTTAACTAATTAAAATCAAACTTGGTCCAAATGACCGAATTAATGGCTTATTACAGACCTACAACAGCCACAGACAGTTTCTTTTTGTCAGAGCGTTTGATTTATTGATAGCTTCTGGCATGTAAATAGAATTTCAACAACTAAAACAAACAAACAAAAAACTTTTAAAACACAGTGCCTAACCTGGACCCTTCAGATGAATTGACCCCCTTGAAGCAGCTCTGGCGCCCCCTACCGTGCAGTTACTAATTCGTGTCTTACAAAAGCGCTCACAGTCCGATCCGGGGCGCACACCGCGCACAACGCGCAGCCTCGGTAACCGACGACCGGAAAGCTCGGAAGTAGCCAGAGCTGCATCCACCTCGGTCCGTGTGTGTGTGTGTGTGTGTGTGTGTGTGTGTTCAGGGGAAACTTGTTGTGCGTTGTTGTTTTTACCTTGTTATAGGAGAAGGGGCGGGTAAGGGGGGGAACCATGTATAGCGTGAGGCAGTTTCTCGGGGGAGCGGCGGAGCTCGACAACCGGGCGGCTGCGATGCTGACGGGCGCGGGAGCCCTGGTGGCGGTGACGGCGACGGCGGTGGCGGTCCGGAGAGTCCGCATCCGCCGAGAGGCGGAGGGAAAGATCCGGAGGGCCCGGGAGCGGAGGGCGGAGAGCCTGAGGCGGGCTGAGCAGGCGGTGCTCCGGTACAGAGAGTCGGTGAGAGCTCCGGGACACACACACACTTCAAGTTTTTAATTAAATCTCCACTATATCTATCTACTATATCTATCTCTACTGCAATAAAAATATTAGTGCAAGAACAACAAATGATGACATGTAAATTTGCTGGCGCACAAATGTGAGCTGTGAGTAAATTTCCATCATGAGACGACTGTCATTTTTTTAATATACAGAAATGCCCAACATTGTTTTTCCTCTGCAAAACAAAAGAGTGATTTTGAAGAAATCACCACGGGCTTTCAGGATTTATACAAATTTTTAAATAAAATGATGAATTGATCAATGTACACAGTAATCAGCAGGTCAGATGATAATCGGAGTGACAAAATTAGTGATCTGTGAGTTAATTTTGAAAAGGGATGATTATTGCGTGTGTGAACTAATTTTCCACACGTTGCTGTGCCGCATGTGTGTCTGTCTTCTAGCATCCAGCGACTGATTCTGCTCTGATCTGCACGCTGTCCCTGAGCGAGCTGACAAAGAAACTGCAGGAAGGCTTGCTGAGCCCCGAAGATGTGTTTTACTCTTACGTGGAAAAGGTCCGATACTCAGCATATCACAGCTACTTTATTACATACAGACACATAAATAGACACTCATTGTGAACCTTCAGTGATTATCTGTTTCTGTTCCTTCTTTTTTTTTTATATTTTCAGTGATATTTCAGAGATCTGAAATAAAGTCAAACATGTAGATATACTGGATTGTTTTTGTGTGCTGAAACACATCTTTAGTCTTTGTGGTTGCTGTTTTTTGAAAATCGAGTTTACATCACAGCATGTTTGTCATTATATGTCTTTGTCTCATTCAAAGAAAGAAATTGCATGTACAGCAGAGACTTGTTTCGAAGCTTTCAAACCAAACTAAACTTTGCATAAACATTATGCACCATTACACTTAGTAAATGTTGTCTAGCAAGAGTTATATTAGCTAAGTTAAGTCAAGTTTGACAAAACCAGTCTTGTAAATAAAAAAAAAGGGGACCTGTTTTTTGGGGGGTTACACCCTTTATTGTTTTTTATACAGACAGGATAGTGAGAGAGAGGGCAGACATGTACCGCAAAGGGACCCTGGCCGGGAGTCGAACCAGGGTCCGCTGCACTGAGACATCGAGGCCACGGATATATGTGTGTACGCACTCTACCACTGAGCCACCTGTGCCACAGGACACATGTTTTTAATGTTTTTTTACTTCTTCCACAGGCTCTGGATGTACACACAAAGCTGAACTGCTGCACAGGGATCTTGCTGGAGAGTTTTGACCAGCTGAAAACTGTTTCCTCCAACAAGGAAGGTCTCCTGTATGGAGTTCCAGTGAGCATCAAAGAAAACATTGGATACAAGGTATTTTATGTGTTACCCACATGATTGCAGGATGGCAATTCCACTGACAGGATTTCAAAATATATATGCACTATGGCATTTTATATATAGCTCACGTTTATGGCTTTATGTGCTCTTACTTAACACTGCTCTCTTTGTCCATTCTCATTTTACAACCCAAGAATCATGACTCTTCTTGCGGTGTGGTAATTAATTTGGAGCAGCCTGAGCAGGAGGACAGTGTCCTTGTTAAAGTTCTGAAGAGACAAGGAGCTATCCCCTTCACGAAAACCAACTTGCCCCAAGCCCTATTGAAGTAAATTTCTTGATCAGTCAGTGGACACTGTTGTCACATAGTACACAAATCCATGTGCACACATTTTTTTGGTACAAAATATATGATCAGTGTTTTTCTACTGCCTCCTCTCCAGCTATGACTGCAGTAACCCCATCTATGGGCAGACCCTGAACCCCTACAATCTCAAGAAGACCTCTGGAGGTTCGTCTGGTGGGGAGGGGGCTTTAATCGGAGGAGGAGGCTCTGTTCTCGGCATAGGTAGTGATATAGGAGGAAGTATCCGTATTCCTGCCTCATTCTGTGGGATCTGTGGCTTTAAGGCAACATCAGGTCGGCTAAGGTGAGTGTTAGACTGCTTCGGTCTGTTTTATGGATAATCACTTTACCGTCATGGCATTATCTTTGCTTTGTTAAGCTCTTGACTTTTGTTTGTATCTTGGTCAGTTCAAAGGGTGTGAAACCCATTTATCGAGGGCAAAAATCAGGTAAGTTACAGTTGTACATCATTGCCTACATACGTCACATATCAAATGACACTTGTAGTTACTTTTTGTTTCTTATTATATTAGTGCTGGCATCATGTGGACCCATGGCAAGGGATGTGGACAGTCTGGCCCTGTTTATGCAAGCTGTCCTCTGTGACGACTTGTTTTCCTTGGACCCTACAGTGCCACCCTTACCTTTTAATATGCAGGTGTGTCCAGTACAAAAAATTTAAATGCAAAAATTGGACCAGTAACTTTCTCACTCTGTGTTGGTTGCCTGGCAGCGTGCTCTGGCCAAGAAATAGTCAGGCACATCCCCCCATGCAGTGGCAATTTGTCACTTTTTGCACAAATTAAACTTTGAGAACCTAACATGTTAATCATTAACCTTTGGAGGTGCTAGTAGGCAGATTTTGTAACCTTGATACCTTTGTACACAGTTGAGAGTGACCATAATCCTCTCATCTAACTCTGAAAAAAAAAGTAAAAACATATATTTCTCAAATGTTGAAGGGTATTGTTACAGCATACAATGATATTTTATGCATCCAACTTACTCTCCAACAATTTGGGAGAGGCTCTTTTTCTGTGTCACCACCTATGCACAAAACCAGGTCCATAAAACTTTTTTTTTCTTTTTCTTTGTGGAAGAACTTTACTGGCCTCTGTACCTCTGTACCTTGGACCTAAACCCCAGCAAACACATAAACTGGAACCTTATCACCCAGCTCTGGTAAACAACCTCAGTAATGCTCTTGTGGCTTAATGGGAACAGATCCCTGAAGACTGGTCCTTGTGCAGGCTGCCTTGTCTCTAAGCTAGGCAAGGAAAGGGTACATGATGAAAACTCCATTGGGGTTTGCTGCCTGTATGCGGTATAAATGTCTTTGGAGTAATGTGCTCTGCTGGGACAATAATGAGTTGAGTTGACGTACTGTATATATATTATCCATGTTTGTTTTAATTCATAATCATTACTCTGTAAAATAACTTGGATCTGTTCCTCTGACAGTCACCATGGCACTGAATTTGTCAACACACTGACTCTAACAATTAGGATTTAACAAGACAATGAGCAAATAAAACTCAGACATGTTTAAACACACAAATGAAACCCACAGTTCTGTAGGGCTAACCCACCCCTTTACTGAAGTAAATAAAGTAAACTAAAGTAATGCCCAGACATAATCAAATCTGCCCAAGTCGCCTTTCTACAAATATTCATTAAGTATTGCCCCAAAATGAATCTATTCATGTGCATTTTTACTTAAATGTCTCCCCACCTATCTGACAAAATGAAAATGTCTTGTCATCAGATATATCAGAGCTCCAAACCTCTGAGGATCGGATACTTAGAAAACGATGGCTACACACAACCAGTTCCAAGCATGGTTCGAAGCATCAGAGAGGTCAAAGCTCTATTAGAGCAAGCAGGGCACACTGTAAGACTCTCTCTCTCACACACACACACAAACTATATGATCTACAGTTAGGTAGAATATGTGTTTTCATTTGTTTTTAATGCAGTTACTCCCCCACTTTTATCGTTTGTGTAGCTGGTGCCCTACAGTCCTCTGAAGATTGCTTATGCTGCGACTGAACTGATGATGAAGGGTGTCATAGCAGACGGAGGCACCAGCATGCTTGAAAAACTGTGAGTTGAAGTTCCTTTTGAAGGAGGCAGTTCTTTAATCAGTGTCATTGCCATACACCCATTTTGAATTTAGTGTTCATTTGCTTTCAGTTTGTTGAGGGAGGTAAAATTCACTTTTATCGTTTGAGCAGTAGAGTTAACTTGGGTCATGATAAGATATCTATGTTTTAAAGTATAATTGTTTTAAGGTAAAGTAACAGTGGTCAAGGCTGATCTAGTTTTAATGTTAATATGCTGCAGCATCTACAGACTAATACCTCTATAGATTTATACCTACAAAGACATGTTTACTAATTTTGTATTTCTGACCTGAGCTTTTGTTCTACAAAAGTACATAGTACATTAGCATTACATACAGTTAGACTGAAGTCAAGTCAGTTTTTATTTATATAGCACAAAATCACAAATTTACCCAGTGGGGTTGACAATCTGCACAGCATACTACACCCACACTGTTTTCCCGATATCTGTGATTATCCTCTCTGACAACAGTCTTATGTTAGCAAGCCCTTTGGTAATATATGGTGTTTAATCACAAGGTGTGATTCCGGTTGGAAGATACAGTGGATATAAAAAGTCTACACACCCCTGTTCAAATGCCAGGTTTTTGTGATGTAAAAAAATGACACCAAGATAAATAATTTCACAACTTTTTCCACCTTTAATGTGACCCATAACCTGTACAATGCAATTGAAAAACAAACTGAAATCTTTTAGGGAGGTAAAGTAAAAATAAACAACTAAACAAGATAATGAGGTTGCACAAGTGTGCACACCCTCTTATAACTGGGGGTATGGCTGTGTTCGGATTTAACCAATTACATTTAAACTCATGTTAAATGGGAGTCAGCACACACCTGTCACCATTTAAAGTGCCTCTGATTAACCCCAAATAAAGTTTAGCTGTTCTAGTGGGCTTTTATTCACATTTTTGTAGCCACATCTTCCAGCACAAGCCATGCTATCGTCCGCAGAGAGCTTCCAAAGCATCAGAGGGATCTCATTGTTCAAAGATATCAGTTAGGAGAAGGGTACAAAAGAATTTCTAAGGAATTAAATATACCATGGAACAGAGTGAAGACAGTCATCATTAAGTGGAGAGAATATGGCACAACAGTGACATAACCAAGAACAGTACATCCGTCCAAAATTGATGATAAAACGAGGAGAAAACTGGTCAGGGAGGCTGCCAAGAGGCCGACAGCAACATTGAAGGAGTTGCAGGAATTTCTGGCAAGTACTGGCTGTGTAGTATACATGTGACAACAATCTCCTGTCTTCTTCATTCATGTATGTCTGGGCTATGGGGAAGGGTGGCAAGACAGGAAGCCTTATCTCTCGAAGAAAAACATCCAAGCCTGGCTTCATTTTGCAAAAAGACATTTGAAATCTCCCAAACGCATGTGGGAAAATGTGTTGTGGTCCGATGAAACCAAGGTTAAACTTTTTGGCCATAATAACAAAAGGTATATTTGGCGCCAAAAACAACACTGCTCATCACCAAAAGAACACCATACCTACAGTGAAGCATGGTGGTGGCAGCATCATGCTTTGGGGCTGTTTTTCTTCAGCTGGAACTGGGGCCTTAGTCAGGGTGGAGGGAATTATGAACAGTTCCAAATACCAGTCAGTGTTGGCACAAAACCTTCCGACTTCTGTTAGAAAACTGAAGATGAAGAGGAACTTCATCTTTCAGCACCGACAATGACCCAAAGCACACATCCAAATCAACTAAAGAATGGCTTCACCAGAATAAGATTGAGGTTTTGGAATGGCCCAGCCAGAGTCCAGACCTGAATCTGATCGAACATATCTGTGGGGTGATCTGAAGAGGGCTGTGCATAGGAGATGACCCTCGCAATCTGTCAGATTTGGAGCAGCAGTTTTGCAAAGAAGAGTGGGCAAATATTGGCACATCAAGATGTGCCACGCTGACAGATACACTCTTACCCAAATAGAGTGCTGTAATTAAAGCCAAGGGTGTGCATATTTATGCAACCAGGTTATTTTAAGTTTTTATTTTTTATTTTTCCCCTGTAAAGGTTTCAGTTTTTCAGTTGCATTGCATTGCACAGTTGTACAGTTTATAGGTCACATTGAAGGTGGAAAAAGTTGTGAAATTTGTTTTTTTTTTTTTTACATCACAAAAACCTGGCATTTGAACAGGGGTGTGTAGACTTTTTATATCCACTGTATGTCCTATATAGGAAAAGGCAGCTGTTCTTTTAAACTGCCTCCTCTTGGCTTAAAATGGAACTGCATGGTGGAAACCTGCCCAGACTGACACATGAGTTTTAAAATTTCTTAAACTTTGAAAATAAACTTATGATAATGTTACTGATAATGTTTCTGTCTCATCACCTGACACATCAGAGAAAAGGTTTAGCTTACAGCACATACTCATTCATAAGGTGTTTTAATGATCTCTCATTGTTTCTGTTTTAGGAAGGGGAGCCCTCTGGACCCCTGTCTCAAAGACCAGGTTCTCCCTTACAGTCTTCCTAAGTGGTTAAAGAAAACCATCTCATTCCTCATCAAACCCCTGGTTAGTTCTCTCCTTCTGTGACAGAAATGCATAAATACAGACTAATATGACTGCACAACTAATCCAATATAATTCTTCCTGTGTTTGGTCTTTGTTTGAAAATGAGCTTGATAAAATCATTAAAGTGAGTGGGATTTGATACTTACTGTGTTTTATTTCACGCTTATTTTTTGCAGAGTCCTCGTTTTGCAGCCGTCTTAAGAGGCTGCTCTGGTGTTGAGTGAGAGTCATTTTTGAAGTTTACAGTTTATGCTCAAGGGCACAGTGCCAAAACATACTGATTCTTTCTCTGCCTTGTTTTTAGGTCCATTCAAGATCTGTGGAAGCAGCATGCTAATGTTGAGGTACTGTTAGCTTTTGGCAAATGATGCTGGTGCATGCATGGATGCATACAGGTTAAATGGAATTCTCGTGTTTTCAGGACTACATTCATGAAACGATAGCAGAATGGAGAAGATGCAACATTGACGTGCTGCTGTGTCCTATGTTTGGCCCAGCCTACAACTTTCTATACTGCGGCAAGACTAACCGTATGTTACCCTGAACAGTTATATGTGTAATACCTGAAAGGGAATTGTGAATTATTAAAGAGGTATGAGATATAATAGGCAAGGTAAGGCAAATTTATTTTCATAACATAACATTATACATTATCATGCTTGCAGTTACTGCACAGAATCGCAATATTACTACTGCAAAACCCAGGAACACTGTTTCTATTTTCTGTCCCTCTAGACGTTCTCTCATGCACAATGACTTACAATCTCCTCAACTTTCCTGTCGGTGTTGTTCCTGTCTCCACGGTGACGGCAGAGGATGAGAAGGAACTCAGGCACTATAAAGGCACTTATCAGGACTTCTTGGACAGGAACTTGAAAGAGGTGAGTGCCAGTGAGGGGTGACTGATACCAAAATGTTTTCATACAGTTATTTTAGTTTTTGTTTTATATTTTTTTATTTTTATTTTTTTGTTTTAGGAACTATAATGGGTTTTTCAGGCTGGGTTTGAAAGATTTTGAGGGTGTATTTCTCAGTTCTCCCTAACTTAATGATATGATGATATGATCAAGGTAACACAAATAGTTGCATTATGGAAAAGTTGGCCACAAAGGGGCAGCAAATAAACGTTTCAACTTGTAATGCCTCCTCTGTGTAACAGGATTTTAAAAAGTTGGGATTTAGCTTTACCTTTTATTTAATTTGAAGCAGAGCTGCAAGTGACGGTTGTTTTGATTATCAATTGACCGGTTGATTTATTTTCTTGAATAAATGGTTAATATGTTACTGTGTAAATGTCAGAAAAGTTTTATAGCCAAAAGAAAGCTTGTCACTATTAACTGAATTTCTTGATGGCATCTTCAGATTGCTTACTTTGTCTTGCCAACAGCCAGAACTTAAAGATATTCTGTTTACCGTCACAGTACAATAGCTGCAAATACATACGAGCATTAAAAAAAACCCAACTAACAATTAATCAATTGTTTCAGCTGTACTTTGGAGTGAACTCATGCAGTAGCGGTTTTAAAAATGTGATGAGACTCAAATTTAAAACCCTGGTTCTTGGCAATAATAAACTGAACATTATTAATAGTTCAAATAATTATTTATTATGAATAAATTTTTGTAATGTCAATAAACAACGGGCCTGTTCAGTAATCCATCTTTGATACTAATAAAGCAACTCAGATTCAAAGGGGAGGCCCCTGTCAGGCTGTTTGAGTGATTCTCTTGAAACAGTAGTTCCACAGTTGGCCAGTAGGTGGAGGCAGAAGACTGTGGTGGTCCTATCCTGATCCCATGTTTGTGTTCAGGCTGTGACAGGAGGCGAGGGTCTGCCCGTGGCGGTGCAGTGTGTCGCTCTGCCGTGGAAGGATGAGCTCTGCCTGCGCTTCATGAAGGAAGTGGAACAACTGGTCAAACAGAGCAGAAAGTAAAGCTTGGAGGCCACAGGTGGGGCTGCCAACTTCAGGGGTCTCAGGTTAAATTTGGCGAGAAAACACCCAGTAACTGAAAGCACAAATTAAAACACCAGATTATCACATGAAAACACCAGTTACCACCATTAATATTGCTTTAGATAAGATATTCCTATTATTAGACAATTATGTGGGGAAAAAAAGTCTCTTTTCTGCTTTATTCTGTAAATAAATGTTATAAATGCTTATTGTTAAAGGTAACGATAATGCTTACTCAAATTGTTTATTGAAAAGGTAAGGGCTACTTCTTTTTTGTAAATTTTAACATTTAATTTAATTTGAATGGTACTGATGACAGAGACTTGAACTTTTTTTGCTTTAAACACAGTAAGATGAGTTGTTGTCTTTTGTTTTTTTTGTTTTTGTTTTTTTTTTGTGCAAAATTCCTGTTCGGACATTGGTATGTGTGAAGTAAGAAAAACTTTGTTCTGTTTTTCTACTCCTAGCATTGTTTAATATTTCAAGCAATGTAGAATGAAACAGGAACTACACACACTCAAGGAAATTAAATTCACATGACCAAATGTTAAAAATTAGGATTTTTAATGAATATGGATCATGATGTTGTGTACTAAATCACTTTTGATAACTGACAGTGAAATTATGAGAGAGAATTAAATAAAGTAACAGATTTATAAGATTTATAGATTTAACATAGGAGAACCTATGTTTTATTTGTATATATATATATATATATATATATATATATGTATATATATATATGTGTATATATATATATATATATATATATATATGTATATATATATATGTATATATATATATATATATAATTTTTTTTTTTTTCAGAGGTTGGCTTTACAAGTCAGTTGTTCCTTACCATGCTCATCTGTGATGTGCCATTTTTGTTTTGACATTTGCAGCTTTTTAAAAAACCTGTACAATAAACCTGTTTTTGTTGTTGAATATTCAATGAACCGACTTTAAAGTGTTGTGCATCTTCAAGGCATCCAGCAGCTGTGATGGCACAAAACCCTCTTCTTCATCCTCCACCTCTCCCTCTCCATCACTGTGCCACAGATGAGCGCAGATCATTTTCGTTCTTATTGTGAGTGATTGTTGCCCTGATGCCATAACAGGAAACAGAAAAGCGATAAAGGTGACTAATGACACATGGCGCTTCCATCTGCAGGGCCAGCGCACCATGTCGTCATATTGTGATTACCCTGTGCTATTGTAAATATGTGTTTCTGTTGGGTTTACATAAATTTACATATGTTTTGAAACTCTCCTGGGATGCGAAACCATTAGGGACAATGTTAGCGTTTCCCATTACAATCACCCACGTTTGCGCCGCTGTCTCGTTGAATGGAAATGGCCGTGTGCGCGCTGTAGAGGAAGGAGGGCACATTAGGCGAGGAGGAGAGCTGGAATTGAGAGGTTGTTCTTAGCATTATCTGTGGCACATAGAGAGAGAGTGTGTGGCTCTCGCTGTGCCACTCAGTCAGGGAGCATTAAGCTTTAAGAGGCAGTGAAGATACTCAGGTCTTCAGAGGGAACTTGACATTGTTCATAAATCCCTCAGGATCTGAGACAGAAGCAATGACAAATACACACGCGCACACACACGTGCACAAAGTCAGCCTTCAAATTGGCCCATTAAATACACTTACCAATTACAATTTGGCATGTATCACTATTACTATTAAAATCCATTTAAATAATATGAGCGCTTTAAAACGTCACAGAGGGCCAATCACAAGTGATATAGTGCAGAAGAATATTTATCAGTAGATATGGCAGCATAAACAAAATACCCATGAAAATGAAAACAGAACCATTTCTTCCAAACATTATCTTATTTCATTTACGCAATACTAGCATAAAACACATACATACAAATCTGTCAATTAATAAACATAAGTATATTTCGGCCAACATTTACATTTTAATTATGTTGATTTATGTTAAATCTCCGTGATACATGAAAAAATAACTAAGCCAACTCATAATGTGAAACCACAACATCTCTCTTCACCTTTAAAAAAAATTCTGTATGGTAACACATTTGTGGCAGCATGAACCCACAAACTCATTTAGTAGGACTTTTTATCGTTATTTTTTTATAGGCCACTGTAAATGATGGTAATAATGATTTATGGTTAAATTCCATTTAGCTGCTTCAATCTGCGGTATTGTTCTTGCTGTCACACGGTCATGACTCACTGGGACACTTGAATTGAATAAAACCGTTGTTACAGATTTTAGTAACGCCTGGACTTTTTAACATTTTTTAAATAAAAAAATTTTAATGCAAAAAAACCCTATTAAACAAGCAACAGGGAGAAATTCATGACAAGAGGGCAGCTAGCCATGTCTACGTATTGGCAAGGGCTCATGCATTGAAAATAATGAAGGCCTTGGATTTGTGTATATTTGTACTGGGTGTGTGTGAATAATGCAAGGTTGAACATACACTGTAGCATAGAAAGTATTAACCCACTAAGTTGACTTTTGCAATGACAGTTGCCGGAACATTGAGCGAGTTGTGGTATTTAAACTACAGATGAAAGCTCTTCATATTTGTTATAGTCGCATCAAACTTCATAAATCGTGACAGTGCTAAAGTGAGCTTAACTGTTCTTTACATGTTGATATGCTTGACTCCTGAAGCTCTGAACAGACTGTTTAAGAGTGTCACGGTATATAAAAATGTGATATAAAACCTTAATATAGTATAATCAGTATCTGTTACAAAACGTTCTTAATGTCACGATGTAGTCATGATGCTATCAATAACACTGATCCAAAATTTAACATAAGAAAGTGCAAAAAAAAAGTGAAACCGTACAATGAAGGAGTTTGAGAAGCTCAGCCTGCTGTAATCATACAGCAGAACCATTCAGCAGTCCTGGCAGGACAAGGTGCTCTTCTCATGTAACGTCTCATTGATAAGAGCAGCAAACACCTCATTTACAGGAACCTTAGGCTATAAGATCAGGTACTTTAAAAGCCATCCAAACACATTCAGACCCTGCCTGTGTGCCAGCAAATAAAACACCTTGCTATCGCCCCAACTAAACTAGGATGATTCTGTCTTAATGTCCCATTTCAGGGACCAAGGAGCCCATAGTCTTTATGGCTACACAGAATTGCAGGTAGTAATGTTTGACACAGCAGGGCTCCTGCCTTTCAGATGATCAAAGTGACAAGTTCAGCCTGCAACCACAGCCACTTACAGGAGACATCAAGAAGCAGCAAGATTGGCAGCTTTTAGGTCTTTGGTCCATTTCATCAGCCATTACTACCAGCAGAGGCGACGTGCTGTGGAGGGTGAGTGGGAGGAGGGGAAGGCAGATTAACAGACAGCTGATACAGGTGTATAGGCGGTATCAAACAGCAGCTCTGTCAATACAGCAGGCTCCAAATTTCTCCAGAAGGGGCTGGGATCCCCAAAGTATGCCTACCCATTTCTCTATGACAGGATTAACTGGGAGCTCCGTATGATTTTCTCAGATTCTGTGACTCAACAATTCAGTGATCCACGTTCTATCGGCTTTAAAGGCCCCTATCCCAAGTTTCAAAAGCTTACCCTTCGGACAAGGGACACTCTTTTTCTCCCATGCGGTTCCGCTTTCCCTTTTTTGCTGCATTCAGTTGTTCATCAACCCCCGCGTCCTCGCCAGTTCTCCCATCCTCTCTTCTGTGCACATCTGCTAGGTTTGAGTTTTCCTTTCTTCCCTCCAGCGCCTTGCTTGGCCCAAGGCCCTTATAGCCAAATTGGTTTACATTGGAGAGATAAATGCTCTGCAAATGCGCTTAAACACGTACAGTAAAAAATGCAGACAGTGCGTGTCAGGATTATCATCCAAGTCAGGGGGAGAAAGGAGAGCGTCTCTGTAGCACAAAGCTGGGGAGCCAGAGTGAAGCCTGCAGATATAGTCCGTCTCATCCACTTCTCAGGAGAAAGAGAGGAGGATTTACCATTTGCATGCTAGTCTGTAATTCCTGGCATTATATAACTTGTCGCCAACAATCAAACTCCTGTGGTATTGTGAAAGTATTGTTTCACATGGGTGAGCAAAGTGTGAAGTTACACTCTTGGGGGAAGGGGTTTTGGTGGCAGCATGCAGACAGCCGGTCCAAGAGGCATGTCAGAGCCCACCCTACAAGCCCAGCTGAGAAGTATTCTGCAGCACAACCCCAGGCCCAACTACAGAAGGTGCACCTCAAAATCCTCTCAAAATATTCAGCTTAGAGAGTAAATGACTCACCCAAACAGGTCTGCTTGATTTAAAAAAAAAAAAAAAAAAGATGATTTTTTTTTAAATTGTTTTTCTTATGTTCAGAAAAAGCACACGTGAAATATAAATAGAATGTCTGAAAGCCATTTGTGCTTTATAAATAAATTCATAACATTTAAAATATGAATGTGTCACCTGAAATGTGTTTCAGGTGTGATATTAAATGTGAAATTGTGGTTTTCCCATTTGAAATATCTGAAAATCATATGTGCATATACTGTATATGTGCAGAGTATACATTATAAAATGTTGAACATGTCAAGTGCCTTTTCATCTTTCATAAAAATGCAAAAGGAGTTTTACCCATTTTTCACACAGGTATTTTTATTTATTTATTTATTTATTTATTTATTTATTTGCACATGGTTTGGTTTGGCTTTTGGTCATACCTACCTTCTCAGAGTCTGTGGATATAAGATAGCTTACTGCCAAGTGTTATACAAAGCTTCTCTTTTTGTCTTAGTACATGGTCCTGGACAGATATATTCAAAGTACCAGGCTGACAATAGTTTATATTTTTGTTATTGTCAACAAATCCCATAAAAATACAGAAACCAATATGTCTCTGAGACTTTGTTTCTGAAAAAGACATAAATCTTTCAAAACAGGTTGAAAATACATACTTACTCTTTTTTTGTGGCTCACTGATGTGTTTCCATTTAATAGCTTTTAGACAACAATGCAGGTCACGGACACTCATAAGCTATAACAGGCTTTACCTACACAGACAATACTTAATAACAAAATCAATTCATTATAGTTTGGGGTCTTTAATGAGATTTGACAATTAAAAAGATGTGAAATAAAAGGAGAATAATCCTTTAATAAAACAGAATTCTTTTTAAAAAATCCCACCAGAGAGTCACCGTTATATCCTCACATGAACCCACAGTCACATACAGTATGACGCTCCCACATGTCTGAGTGGATATATCACCACTGGGTGAAGGAGGACTCACTTGGTGAAGACAGGTCCGGTGTATATAGACAAACTAGATCCTGAAGTTTCAGGAAACAACACTCCGTCTCTGCTCCCCACCTGCTGCTGCTGCTGCTGCTGTCCCCTGGGGGACACCGAGCTGCTGTCCCTGTCCGCCAGCATCAGTGTAACAGCCCTCCACATGCTATGCCATGAGGATTTGGGTGTAAAACTTCCAAGAAAGACCACAGTCCACCCCCTACTCCCCCTCCTAAAAAAAAAGCTCCCTTGTCTCATCCCCACGACCTGCCCCTCCCTCCAAATCAACGCCGTCCCCCCTCAGACCTCCCAACACAAAGCCCTCAGAGCAAACCCCGCACAGAAATCATAGCACACCATTCAATCATTGTTTTTTCCCCTCTCTCACCCCTTTTATGGTCCCACTAAAGGTTTTAGCCGGGCAGAGAAGGAGGGCTGTCACTGAGGAAACCTTAGCCCATTGATGAAGTGACAGGAGCTGCCAGAATATGATCCTAATCCTGTTTCCAGCATTCTTTTAGCCCGCTGGCAGCATCGCAATTCCTCCACACATTCTCTGAGCTGTCAACTAGGAAAATCCCTCTAATAGCGCATTGCCCAGATACACATCAAAGAGCTCCTGGAAACCTTCAGCGGCTTAGCTGCCATAGACACACTCACACATACACGCACACACACACTCTCTCTCACATACACACAAACAGCATTCTCATTTACTTACACCCATATGATGGTTAAAAACACAAAAACAAAAAACAGACGTTGATGACAAATTGACCACATTTGAGGAGTATGCCTGAGAAGAAGCCAGAGGGCATTTGTAAAAATTCTCTTTGCAGCCTCCAAAAGTGATTTTTATGCACCGTAACCTGCCAGCCCACCCTTCTCACCTCCCTTTCTCCACTTAGACAGTGATATAATCTTTACGGTCATGGAGCGAGGAAGCGGGAAAAGGCCAAGAAAAAAAAAAAAAACAGGTGTCTGAACTTTGCTGACTCCAGAAACCCTTTCAGTCCCATTTTATCTCATTCTATTCTTACTTAATCCATCGATATCCCAAGCAAAGGTAATCTTCTTATGGCAAAGCATTCTGTTTCGGTGCAGCCAAACCTCGGCTGACAGGGTGGGGGAAGAGGGGAGCACAGAGAGAGAGAGTGAAAGTGAAGGGTAGGTGGGTGGGTGGTGGATTGGAGAGTCTTTTGAGCCTGACACTGTGCTTCAGTCATTTCATTTAGGATTAGTTATTCTGCACTGGGTGAACAAGTGGCAGGTTCTCCCCTATGTGGTGTGTAAATCTCACCATCCAGGATGGTAGGCCTCCTGTGTCTAAATTATTTACAGTTCATCAGGGTGTCTTCAGTGGAACATATTAACCAAACTGATTTTTTTTTTTATTCTCAAGGGTTGAAGGTAAAATGTGAGGAAATCAAAACTGTTTATTAAGATTCAGTTTTCCATTGCTTGCTCTCATCCAGAGAGGAGCTGGATTCAGCACGCCCCAAACTAATCCCTCTCTTATTATGGACTTCCTCCCACTCAAGGAACTTTGAGAAAATGTTTTTGGGGTGTTTTTTTAAGACTTATATATGGGTGCATGTCTGCATGTTGGTTCTTGACAGCAAAAATCTTCTAAAAATACAAAACTTCTACCAAGACAATTGGATTTTTTACCCCCCAGATATTCTCCTAAATGTGAGAATTTCAAGTAAAAATGTGTTTTGCGCTTCCTCTGTTTTTTTTTCCTTTCCTTTGGAAAAAAAACAAATGTCAAAATGAAGCAATGCAATTCAGTTCAAGCAAATACTTTCATCTTATATTTTCAACTGACGACACTGAGCCCATGAGTCAGTCTTATGGGTGATTTATTCCCTTGCCTTAAACAGATAAATTACTCACATTTTAAACAATTGAGAAATACATGTCTTGAATCTACAGAGATATAATACATAGAGGATGGGCCTGTGCGTCTTTCTGCTGAAGCCAGTGGCTCAGGAAAAAAAAAAAAGGTGACTGTTGAGTTCAGTCTGGCGCCCGAGTGACCAATTATATATGTTGGCTGAGTTTATATTTATTTGTCACTGTGCCTCCTCTGCAGATTCTCCCCTTAATTTTAGGTCCTTTGCTTAAAGCCACAGTTGTAAAATAAATTGAACATTTCCTCTAAAATCCTTCACACAAAAGGAGATGTGGAGTTACTCTTTAGCCAGGCAGGTGGAGGCGAACACTGAGGGATATTTACAATGCTCAATGGATTCTTGCAGGCCGAACTGAGTACTGTAACTTTAAACAAGGTGACTCGTGTGTCACCTACAAAAAAAAGTAGTTGGCTGGAGGAATATATTGAGTGATCTGTGCTTGATTTCTGATATCAGATCTGATGGGATTTCATTCTGTGTCTTGCGGCTGTAAGCCATGCTTCGGGGGGGTGCATGCATGCATAGTGTCACGTTCAGGGGTTGAATATTTTAATATCTGGTGTCTGTCCTGGAATGAGGCCGACAGTTCTGCAGTTCTGACTTCACGGAGGAGGCTGAAATCGTAAATGTTCAGCTAGCATTCGCAGAGTTGTCTTATGCTGTCAACCAGGAGGAGTTGAATACAAGCAAATATCCACGGGGCAAAAAGCACAGTTCAGTCACAACTGGAGTCCACATGTTTTTTGTTTTTTTTTCATAAAGTCCAGTGAGTGCTTTTTATAGTCTTATTTTCTGTTAAGTCTATCCAGCAGAGGTGTTCTTGGTGTGCTCCCAGCGGTGAGCTGCATGCCAATATGAAGATGATGATTGAGTGAGGGGGAAGAGTTGTGTCGACAACCTGAAGAAGGGCGCAGAGAGTGCCTGTAAAACACATTTTGCAGTATTCATGTGTGCCTAAGAAATAGGTTGTTTCTGCTCTCTGTCATGCGGCTCTGGTTTGGAAATTTGATTTATTTGAAATCTAGAAAACTGCAAAAGCTTCTCAGCTGTTAGTTTTAAGTGAAAAAGTGCAAATTTGAAACACAGATAATGAACCAAGGATTTAGGCCAAAAAAAAGCTTACATTTGAATCTGGGATATTGGGATTGAGATTCTGGAGATATGTCTGAATTTTGGATGCACATAGTTGCTGACAGTGGTGAGAGGTCAAGAGGAAAGTGAAGGGGGCCCAGAGTCCCCTCTTGTTGACGGGGCCCTAATTCATAGGCACTGCCCTGACTAGAGGGCGAACACGTAGACCGAGCAGCCTGAGGTTCAGTTTGGGAGCGTGTCCAATCCCAGCGAGGCCGCATGCTGCTTGGCCCTCAGACGGAGGTTCTCAATGCTGGTGGTCTTGCTGTTGAGGCTTCCGGGGAGGCTGCCGGGCGCCGCCTGCAGCAGCGGGCTGTTCCACACCTGCTGGGCCTGCGATAGGGTCTGGTAGTAGGACTGGCAGGGCAGCGAGCCCAGCGGGGACGGCATGTTGACGTTCATGCCCAGGTAGGGAAGAGAGGACGGCGTGCTCATGTCAAAGGATGGGTAGTGCACCAGGTTGTTGGTGGCGGCCATGTGCTGCCGGAACTGCTCCTGCAGCCGGAAGAGGCTGAGAGGAGACGAAGCGTAGGAGTTGCTTTGCGCCAAACCAAACCGCTGCTCGCACTGCTGGAGGATGGCAAGCTGGGGGAGCTGAGGGGAGAGTCTGAGATTCAGGAAGAGAGGAGGAAGATTTTAGTATGTTTCCACACACACTGCCCTGTTCCTTAACATTTACATGACAATCCAGGAAAAATATCTTTTACATGAGTGTGATTAGATTCTTAAATATTATCAGAGAATATCTAAAGAAAAGTACCTGCTGTGGGGCTCAGCCGTTTGCAGGATGGGGAGCTGCTCCCTGGCTGCGCTCCCCCCTCCCCCTGCATCTCCTCCCTGATCTTCACCCTCGCTTCCCCCCTCATATCGTCCTCCTCCCTGTCAGCATTATCCTCCGCTGCTGACTCGCTGTCCGACGGCTCAGGGGAGGTGACGTTGACTTCCACACTCATCTCTCCGGGCTGGGGCCGAGCGGCCGCCAGCCTCTCTGTCTCTGAGTGACAGGAGGAAGAGGAGGAGGGAGGGGGAGGGGTGCGGGCCTCAGGAACCAGGCTGGTGGTGGTGGTGGCGTTGGTGGCGTTGGTGAGGTCGGTCTTGGAGTCCTCTGCAGAACCCTCCGCGCCTCCGGACGCCTCCTTCTGTTTCTGGAGCTGCTCCTTCTGCAGGCTGCGCTGCTTCTTACGAAACTTGGCCCGGCGGTTCTTGAACCAGACCTGAACCAGAAGGACGGACAGATCAGTGCTCGGGTCAAGGACTAAAGTATGAGTGAACAATTTCAAGCCACATTTTTCACTTCTTTTTCTAACTATTAACACTTTTTAAGGACACAGAATCGTCTTTAAATTCACCTTTTAGTGCAACAGGCAAACAGTACACACACTAAGAATTTCTTTTTTACCTGTACGCGTGCCTCAGGCAGGTTGGTGCACATGGCCAGACGTTCACGCATCACCACATCTGGGTAGTGGGTCTTCTGGAAGGTCTTCTCCAGGGCCTCCAGCTGCTGGGCGGTGAAGGCCGTCCGACTGCGCCGCTGCTTTCGGTGCTGGGAACCATAGCGGGCCTCAAGGATGATGTCTTGAAATGTGCAGCCGTTGAGAAACAAGAAACGCGACCAGTTTAATTGAGGCACAAAGGTCAAAGGGCACTCGAGCCCCCAGAGCTCAACACACATCGAACCTGCGTTCATGTACAATCAGATTCAGATGAAAGTGAAACACTGGACAAGAAAATGAGCAACTGCTTCTTACCAGCCAGTCTCTCTGCCAGAGTGAGGGCATGCACTGAGGGCCGGTAGTCAGGTGCATGCTGGGCCTGTTGCGCCGCCTGCTGGTGAAGGTTGTACATGGCGCTCAGTGAGTTCATGGCGTGCAGAGAGTAGCCGTTCACCCCGTAGTGCTGCATGGCTGGCGAGCTGTCTGCAGAGAGGAGGACAAGCCACTGTGAGAGTCAGGCCTCTTTACTACACAGAGCAGACTGTTTTTATTATCATATATATATATATAATCATTTTAAATATATATATATATTTAAAATGATTATAATAGTGGCTGATATTGCCTGGCTGATTAAAATGTCAACAGGTGAAGTGTTAAAGACTGCACTCCAAAGGGAAAATGATTTTTTATTTTATTAATTTATTTCTTTTTATTAAGGAATAACTGAGATAAGTGACTTGAATAATTCCCAAGAGATTAAGATTTGATCTGACAGCTGTTTATGGTGCTTTGTTAGATTACATTTATGCCGAGTATTTTAGGAAACATTTATTCGCACGGAGGGTTTGCATTTTAAACCGTCCAGGGAAAGTAAAATTATCTCGATATGAGAATAAAGTACCACTTATAATTACCGTTTTCTCAAAGCCGCAAAGAGAAAAAAAACGGATGTGTTTTATGAATCCACGGCGCTGAATTAATTTACAGATTCAGTTTTATTGTGATAGTGAACGGAAAATGTAGCTGATTAATTTAACTTTTCCATTCAACGGTGAAAAATACATGTAGCCTACATTTATCATATTTATCACTTCATTTAATAAAATGTAGCCTGTAAACATATGTGGAAAATAATTTTATAGGAATGCACTAAACCACGTTTTTTTCTTTTGTCTGTTACTGATTGAACCAGTTCAGATTAGGAAGCATTAAATTCATGCTGATATTTGTTCATGGTGACCCACAATTGTAATGAGTAATAACTCCCTTCTTTAATCCCCAGATAATAATAATAATAATAATAATAATAATAATAATAATAATAATAATAATAATAATAATAATAATAATAATACACACAAATAAAAAGTAATTGATTTAATACATAATTTGGTCAGACAGGTAAAAAAAAAGTCACTGACATTTTTCCGTCCCTTAAAAATCAAACAGTTAAATTTCTGATCTCTGCTCATCTTGCTGTCTCTCATATATTCACCATCTATATCACACTACACTTTGGTCTTACTTAAAAACAGTTGTGCGCAGAGACGCGGTTAAAGGATGGACCAAACATTTACTTTGCTCCCCGAGAGTTTGACTCGAGTGGGGGGCGGAGGTGCTGAGTGTGTGTGTGTGTGTGTGTGTGTATGGGTGGGGGGGACGTTTATTTTAATCTGCGGCGGGTCCCAGGTCAGTTTCAGGCGCCTGGAGGCTGACGGAGATGTGTGACAGGGGGACTCTCCCAGTTGGGCTCCTGTCTAATGTGGCTGCAAAATTGGTTTCCGACCACACGAGGCTTTTAATTTATCATCAGGCGTGACGCGTGAAAGATGGGCCAACGTGTGACTGATGCAATAACATTATTTTTTTTCTTCTCCTATGTGATTTTTTTTTTTACATTGCATTATTTTGACTAAATCAGCCTCTGGCTAGATTCGTGTAATCTGTTTTTTTTTCTTCTTTAAATCTGCAGCTTAAAAACGCAACACAGGGCTCCTCTACCCGGACAATGTGACACAGCCCCGGGCTCTGATTTAAGCCTAATTATGCCAATTTCCGTGGATTTATGAGTTATACAGCCTCTCCTAAAGACTGCCTTCAGGCCGGAGCTCTGCATGCATAGATGCGTCAGCTCAGAAGAAACACATGAACTGAACGGAGCTAATTAAGGTATCAACAACTTCAAATTCAAAATCAAATTTATTTATTTAAAGCCCAAAATCACAAAACTATTACAATCTGTACAGTTGTGACACCCTCTGTCCTTAGACCCTCGAACCGGGTCAGGAAAAACTTCAAAAAACCCTTTATGGGAAAAAGAAGAAGCCTGAGGAAGAGCCACAGATGAGGGATCCCTCTCCTGGGACGGACAGACGTGTAATAGATGCCACATGTGCAGAAAACATCATCATCAACTTGCGATGTTACAAACACCATCTCCTTTAAAACCTTATTAAGTGGCGTTTAAATGCACCAAAGCGAGAAAATGCATGTGCCTATAAGCTCTGTGTAATTTACAGCTTTATAATTTTCTTATTGAGCTGCAGTATCAGTGGTGCTAATCGACGGGCTGCACCTCTGAAATGATTTGACCTCCTGGAGTTTGTAAGATCAGAACAATGAAACTTCATGATAGCAAACACACACAAAAAAAACATAAAAATGCAGCTAAAAAAAAACTTAAGTTAACTTTCCATCTTTAGACTGAAACAGGCCACAGAGTTAATTGAATACCATCATTGGTCAAATGTCTTACCTCTCCTCTGTCCGCCTTATCTGAAGCCAAATATCTCCACCGGCAGCCGAGCACTTTTTGTCCCTTTTATTTTTTTTAAATCTTCTCTAAAATCCGCAGACAGGTGTTCATCCTCTCGTTGTGTTGGCCTTTTCTTTTTTTTTTTTTTAAATTCACTTATCCAGAGAGAGTCCCGCCGGTGTCCGCTCCGTGCACCGTCCTCAGCCTCTCTGTGGATGTGGGAGGATGCTGAGCTGCCATCCATCGGCCTTTAAAGCGCTCCGGGTGGGGGTGGGGGGGGGTCACCGGGGCGCTGCGACGCTGCCTCTCTGTGCCAATCACGTCGCTTTCCTCCTCCACCACCTCCTCCTCCTCCTCAGCCCCTCACTTTAGAGTTGATTTTTCTGCATCCGAGGTGCCGACTCTCCTGCTGCCGCTGGTTTTGTTTAGGATGTAAAAAAAAAAAAAAATTTTTGTATTTTTTTGTCCACAATTGACTATTATTACTCTGATTATTGTTACTGAGCTGACTGCTGTTATTTTTGGAGGCGATTATAATTATATATTTTTTCACTTTTGTTTTTTTTAATTGAAGACTGACCCTTAAAAGGAAAAGGTCCAACTAAATATATAATTACCTTAAGACTTTGAAACGGATTTGAATAAATCTCAGCATGGCATGATGCATTTTAATGTATTCACGGTTATGTAACAGCCTTATCCTTAATTATTATTTTGATATTTTAAATATCTCAGAGTTTACCTGATAATGTGTTGCTCAATAGGAGCTAACGCGAAGGTCAAAGGGCATTTATATTTTTTTCTTTTCTTTTTTTATGTTTATCCTTTTATTCTAATTCTACCACCAACAACAAAAATCTTCTTTTCTATCTTTTCTTTCTTTTGGCCACAGTAGTTGCTTAATAGCTTTACCCACATTCCCAATATTACTAAAAGGCTAATAAGCAGTAAAATGTCCATTTGCAGGTAACAGCCTTACACTTTTTTGGATTCAAGGCCTAAACAATCATAATACCATACCAACATAATAATAAAACATTTCAATCAGATCTCAAGTGTCCATAAGAAGTGTGTTTTTGTTTTTGTTTTGTTTTTTTCTTAAAAAGGACTCTCAGCTCGTTAAGTGTTTGATTTCAGCCCAAAGAAAAAGTCTCCAAGGCAGGTCTTAATTAAATGATATGCTAATAGTAAGCAATGGCCTGTTCTGCTCCTGCGCGGTGGCTCTCAGGTTAATACCTGAGCGCTTTAATTTTATTTTCCTCTCCTGCCTGTTTTGGTGGGAAAGCAGCTGAGATGGAGAGATGCGGGCTGGCCACAGCGCAGCCTCCAGCAGCTCCCCGGCCCCGAGGGATTTAGGTTAGGATTGGGTAGACAAGACGCCATTTCACCCTCCAAAAAAATGTCTTAAAATGACTGCTGGTAAGAGGATTAAAACAATAATGCCCCTCTCTTCTTCAAGGTTTTTAGAAAAGATTTCTTCTCCCGAGGAAAAACCGTTTAGGCTGGAATTAAGGGCAGCGAAAAGTAGCCTTTTAATGTAAAGCTTGCATATTTTGTTGAATCCCCCCCCCCCTCCCCGAGAGAGTGAGAGAGAAAGAGGAAGGTGGTGATGGAGGAGGAGGAGGAGGGGGGGGGGTTCAAATCCTAAACTCAATTTGATCTTTGGCCACATTCATTTGCAGAACTTTAGACTCCTGACAACAGGCTGCGTGAGAAGAAAATGTGATACTCTCCTGCACCTCACCCAAAGTTCACTTGATTGTGTGTTCAAGTATTGTCCTCCAGCTGCCTTCACTTTTAACTAGCTTTTCTTTTTCTTTTTTTTTTTTTTTTTTTTTTTAGCACAACTAAAAAAAAAAAAAAAAAATCCAAAATATGAAAGTAACTAAATGAATGAGTTCACTGGGTGTTTTCAAGCAACAAGTGGGTGTCACGAAAAAACACTGAGCGACCATCTCTAATAATAATAATTTTCTAATGTCCTTTTTTATTCCGACCTCATGTTTTTCTCCTCTTTTTGTTGTCAGTATAGCTGCAGAGCATTTGTCCCTAGAGGAGGAAAAAAAAATCGGATTAACTTGTGAACCGATGGAAATAAGAACTTAAACTGGAGGTAAATCTGGCCAGTGTCTCTTTGTGGGAAGCGTTTCTAAAGCAATTAAAGCGAGAAGGAATTCCTCTCAGCTGCTCTTCCTCAAATCAGCTTTTTTTTTTTTTTTTTTTTTTTACGGACCTTAATGCGGGCTAATGTCCAGCGTGGCTGAGGGCTTTAATGCAAGTGTCAAGAGGGCCTGCTATTAGAGTGATATTAGGCCAGTGGAGCAGCAGTGGCCCCTCCTCACCGTGCAGGGATGGAGGCTGCAAACTCACACTCTCTCAGTTCAGCTCCTTCATTGTTAGAGAAGAATTTGGACACTTTTTTCCTATACATATGCATGTCTCAGAAGACATTTTTCTTATTAAAGTAGTGTATTTTATGAGAACTTCTAGAATAATAACATACATTTACAGTTTTCTTAAAGTTATTTTATCCCTGTAAGAGTATGTAAAACTTATGTTTTAACTGCAGAGTGACTTTCTAATTGTAGGCATTTGTTTTAGGAGACATTGTGAGGTCCTGTAATCGCATCTTAGAGTGTATTTTTCTGAATTAGGTTTGGTGTATCCAGCCACAAACAATGGAAAGAAAATGTGATACTTTACATTTATGTCAACAAAGAAATCTAAGTGCGTTGTACATTACTTTGCAGGATTTTAATAAAAAAAATGATCAATCATGTCATAATATCCACCACAAGTTCCTGGTGGTGACTGTCCAAAACCCAGAGATAATCAGTATTATATCTGCAGTGGTTTAATAAAACAGAGAAAAGCACCCAATCATTGCAGTTCTTCTGACTTCAAAAAACAAACAGTATTTCCAGATGTTTATTTTGCAGAACAGTATCGGAGGTTTTGAGGCCTAATCACCATGATTATCCTGTATGCAGGCTGTAGTTTACCCATGACTTTATTTACCATTCTTACTCCGCTTCTCATCCTGATCACCTTCAGGATCTTAGGCCCACTCGCTCTAGGCTAACTTTCTAAACCCCAAATTCATCTCAGATTTCTGCGGATTTCATTGGCACACTCATTGTTCTCTGCACTCTGGCTGCATTTGAGCTTTATCATGTTAAAGCCTCTCCTCAGATCTGAGTTATCGTCTTTGCTCTCAATCATCCTCCCGCCTGCTTTCTGAATATCAAAACTTTATCCCTGCATCAGGACTTTGGAAGCCTGAATCAAAGCTCAGCCGTGGAAGCTGCAGCGATTTATAAATCATGTTCAGTTTTTAATCAGGTTTATAACGCATGAGTGTTTGTAATTTTACCCCTCAAATGCCTCCCTATATTTCCAAGTGGCATTTTACATCAAATCGAGGAGAAAGTTGATGCCTTCAGCCTTCAGAGCCCATTAACTTTTATCATTAGGTTTTCTTTAACTTCATGAATACATTAGGTTTCAATCCAGCTGCTCTGGCCGGCACATGCTCTTAGTCAAGGTTAGCTTGTGCTCATTTGGGTGAAATTAATCATTTTGATGTATGGTTTAGAATTGACTGCTTCCCTGGGACTTGTGTGACTGGAGTAACAAAGCAACTTGCCATTAGCAATCCTCCAGCTGTGTATTAGCTGGGCCTTCACCTTTAAGACTTCCCTCGCATGTGTTGGATTCCTCATTTAAATGGACACATCTCTGGCTCCGCAGCCTCTATTTTCTGTCCTGCAAAATCACTTACCATTGTGTTAAAGGTCAAGATCACACAGTCTCTTATATACACATCCAATCTCACATTGACATGGCTGACATCTTTTATTATCTATTAAAAGCACAAAAGTTACAAGTAGACAACCTCCTCCATAACCAAAGGAAAAGGTTGAAGCCTCTTTACTGTCAGGACAACACAGACATTTATTTGTTGGACATACATTAGTTATGGATTTCCTTTAATGAAAGAAGTAGTACAAAGTTAAACATCTGAAGTATAAAAACTGATACTGTAAATGTATCACAGCATGTTCAAATATCAGTTCTTTTCTTTTGTTCATGTAAAAGCAACGTTATCAGTAGTGGAAATATTTAAGTTACCACCATTATAAAGTTGTTGTTTTGAACATATTAGCAAAAAATTTCCAAATTATGCATTAAGCAGACATGGACCTCTATTAGCAGAGTTATGTCTCTTTGGCTAAATGGAGGTATGCTAACTTTATCTGCAGTTTGGTGCTGGTCAAGTAGTGTACAGTGGGTTTATTGGTGCTTTTTTGCCAAAGGGTAAGAGTGAACCAAAACATGTGGGGTGGAAAACCAAAACAACCGGCCTAAAGATGCTAAAACACCTTGTTTAGCTGGGGGAACTGCAAAGTCAGATGCACATTTCTCTTTTGTCACAGTTTGGCACTTCAAGCAAACCCCTTCATGTTACACATTTCATTGGTAATACAAATATTAATGCAGCCTTAAAAGAGTGCACTCCTTTAACACAGCTGGACTCATGATGGGCTGCTTTAAAATGTATCAAGATCAGCAAAACAAGAGATACGCTACCAAAATCTGGGGCCTACATTACCCAAGGTGCAACTCAAGAGATGGCGCTTTGGTTGGTGATGCAGGTGTGTTGTGCTAGTAGTAGCTAATGTAGCCTTAAGCAGCTGGCCTCAAGTAGAGATGCTGCTAAGCTCACTTATTCCTAACTCCACCCACCCAGATTTATTTATTTTTGAAACTTGTAGTCTTTGGCCCACATCCAGTGTTGCCTCGAGTGACATCACTTAAGGCAATTTATTAGCCTTCATACAGTTTTCTTTAGAGACAAACAACATTATACAACTTTATTTTCACATATGCAGTGGGGCTTGTCAAGACGTGTAAACAGATTTTGATGTGTAAAATTGGTGGAGTTCCCCTTTAAAAATGCATTTGAATCTTTTTACATCAGCACTTTAGCAGAAATTGATGTTTAGATATGAGTAATTGGGACAGAGACACAGTAATTCTCTGTTTGTGGGGCTGACCACAAGTTGCTCACTCTCACTATTGTTTATCCTTGTATGATCCTGTAGACACGGCACACCATGCTGCAGCCAGGGCCGCTCCTCTGAACGGTTTCTCTGGCAGACTTGACATATCGAGGTTGGCAGGTTTGTTTCCTCCCTCTTTCTCAGAGCCGGTCTTTGGTTGTGCCCCTCAGGCTGCGGCCCAGCACAAGGGTTCCTATTGTCAGGGCCTAATCCAGGGGCTACACAGCTTTAGCAACATGGTGGGATAAAAGCCCATCAAACCACTACTTTATGGGGGCAAATCTTTCCTAATCCCTCGCTTTATCTAAACAAAAGGAGAGAAACAAGAGGATAGAAAGAAATTGTGCAGACACAGGGCAAGACCGGGAGCTAAGATGCAAAGAAGTAGTTTCACTGGAGAAGCTAACCATTTTTGACAGGCTTTCACTAAAGGACTGACAAAAAACGGACACCAGGATTCCAAAAAGGGCCGTACACGGTCTTTTTTCTTTTCTAAAGTTAAGCTTTAAGATCCTTAGAGGGATATGTCGAAATTAGTGAGATTAAATTCAAAAACCTTTACTATTAAGAGGACTTGGCAGGGGGCACCTGTCAGTTTTGGATGCTATAAAAAATTGCTCTTGGTTTGCTTGATCTAAACAAGCGACAACTGTGTGATCTTGAAGCTATTCTTTGCTCTTTTCTCAGACTGGGGTAAAGGGAGTATGGGAATTTCTCTTTCTTGCCTCACACACCACTGAGACAATCTGCTCCATCACACCGACTGGGTGACCCTGACCTGCGTCCAAACCACATTTACTTTAAAGAAGACTCAAGTCAGCGAAGATCTGTTTACTTTCATGTGTGGGAAATCTTCAGAAGACAGCAATGACAGCTACAAATTAATCTTTTTATTGTGAGTCTTTTTCTCAGACTCTGTAAGTTGCAGTTCATGTGTGATACCATTGTTTGAACAGACCCCCCCCTTGTAAATTAGAGGACCCTGTAACTCACATTCTGTGTGTGTGTGTGTGTATGTGTGTGTTTCGGCGACAAATCCCCTGACCCCATTTCATGTCTGCTGCCAATTCCAATTTCTATCTTTGCTCTGTGGCAACTCGCTTCGAGTCCCAAGTGTCGCATCCGCAAATGACTCTGAGTTAGAGGCTCCATTTTCTTCCACAGCCCAAATGCTCCACAAGAGGACCATTTGGAGCCGGGTGGTCAGAGATTGAGAACAAGCCAGTTCGTTCTGGCTCTATGTACATAAAGCACCACAGCCGGGGGGCTTTCGGTGTCTCGCTTGCCCTCTAAGGTATACGAACAGAAACATGGTGACATACATAATTCACCACCTGACAGTAAATACACTGTCCTCATCCACACACAACAAAGTTCAGGCTTTTGAAATTTAATATACATGATGGAGCACAAACCGATTTCATTAGCAAAATATTTTTTATGTTTGTTAGACAGTACGCCCCCTGCTGGCCTGTGTTGATACCCCCTGAATGGGGTAATTAAGAGATAATAGGCCAGGGATGCTCGTCAGGGACCGAGTGATTAGTGATTCATTACATGAGCTTAGAACGAGGAAGAAGAGAGGAGGGAAGTGGTTGTGTTTCGGTGGGGGGTACACTGGAACAGCCTGACAAATTGCCAATGGATTTATCCAGGGTAATTAACTATCACACAGGGAAAGGGCCGGGACTGGGACTATCAGTAGCCTACAGTAGAGTCACACAGTCACCTCATGGACTCCGGTTTTCTTGCCTCAGTTAATGGTAGTACGTCTTTTTAATACTGCTTTGTGTGTTCAGACAAAAACAATACACAAACTACAAGATGCTGATGTAAACAATTTTTTTTTTTACTACTAACTGGTGGTGCTGCGTGCTAATGACACTCACTTAAGTTTGTGGTGCTAGATGCTTTTTTTTTTTTTTACTTATTTTGGCTACTGCCAGCAGCGCAGTATCAATCTTCTCCTCCAGCTTTGGCAACAAAAGGAATAAGAATATTTGCCAGTTTCCAGATAACAGTTGGGTCAGGGGAGAAATTGGTTTTCCTACAATACTTCAGCATACAAGAAAGATTCTGCTGATTTTCAACAGTGAAACTGACACCAGCACCCAGTATTTCCCTTTGCAACTTTACTATACATAAATTAAATCATTTAACTCATTTTCACAGTTGACATATACTATGACACTGAAATGTTTCAGTGCCAACAAATGGGGAACCTGGATTTGCAGCACATCCAACATGGGGCCTTTTTAGCCCACTGTTACATGGGCCTCACTTGTGAATTAGAAACGTACACTGCTACAGTCACAAACAGCAGCAAACAAAAACCAGATGCTAAACTCTTTGCTCAAAACACACCAAAGTAACAAGAGTCTACGAACTGTAGTACCAGGAAGTATTAAAAGTATTAAACTTAAATTCAATGGTATTCCCCTTTAAGAATCTTTGCATGGCACACATGAATGGCTTCCATCCACAATTTGATTTGTCATGATCCTATAAAGTAGGAAAGTCTATATTCCCGTCTTCATAGTCCTTCCAAAGCCAGCCTCCCATCCAGGAGTAATCCTCTCTGGTCCATATCAGCCTCACAAAGCAGCGCACACTTACATGGAGAAGTTGATTTTCTCTGTCTGTTTTATCTGATTTGGAAGCACTTAGAAACAGCTCTAAGTCTTTTCTCGATTAAAATGACGGGAAAAAAACTCGGTGTGATAACCGCTCCCCCCTACACCAGCTACCTTTCAACATCCAACATCTGGCTATTGTTGTTAAATCTGCTTTAAAGCATCTGCAGGTCATCTGCATTCCAACATTTAGAGAATTGAGGCTCATCTGTTGAGCTTAAGTCACAGTGGAGTTGCACTCCTCTCTGCTTTAGTATCTCATCAGACTAAAGGCTGCTGAACTAAGCCTGTGTTTCAAACACCTCTTAAAGTATGGCTTTTTCTGCAGAGTATCTGATTAATGAGCAAAAGTGAAGTCAAACAGAACTTTGTCTGCAAGTGTGTGCGCACATACAACATAAACATGCATAAAAACACCAATGATTCTTGGTTATTGACAGTTAAATTTCAAATTTAATCCATAATCATCTCATCACTCATGAGTTGCCTCTCAGCGAGAACACAGCTCACAGGACTTGTTAAGTCAGCCTCTTCCCCCATAAGCCCTATTATACAGTGTTTCATGAAATGAGCATAAGGGGTTGATTTATTGTTATTTCATAATCTGGGTTTATGCCTTGTTCTGCAAAAAGCCTTTTTAAGAAGGCTTTGGCTGGCCGTCAGGGCAGAGCTACATCCAGCATTAACCCACACTGACCGTGACCGGACATCATCGCAGCATGTCACTTAAAACAGGAGGCAAACCGGGGCCAGTGGTCAGAACTGTGTGAACTGTGGATGTGAAATACTTAAACTTATAGTAATAATAGTGATAATAATTGTGAATAGTATAAAACAACAAAAAAGACAGATAAAACTGCATATTTGTGTCTGAAATCTTGACATTCAGGTAAATATGGGCTTTTAAACCATGACATATTGCTGCACAAAACTCCCTGTAAAAACCACAACTCTGAATTAAAGGATATGAAGTGTTTTTTAATGAGCTTTAGAGGTGCTGGAAGACTGACTTTGTTTCCTTTGGACAGAGCCAATCTAGTTATTTTTCACTTTCTTTCAGTCTTTATGCTAAGCTAAACTAACTTCCTCCTAACTCTAGCTTCTTAGTTTGACCAAACAGTATCAATCTTCTCATCTAACTCTTGACACGAGAGCAAATCTTGCAAAATGTTCTTCAACATTTCTTGCAATCAGCATAATCTTAGCAGCTCTTCACATTTTGTTTAATACACTTAAAATGGAAAATATTTAAAAATTCTAATGTGCTTTAAGGAAACATTTTTGCAATGTGTTTTTGTAAATTACTTTTTGTGACAGAAGGTTGAAAAGTATTCCCTGTCCTATTCTTAGGTCTTGCAGGACGATGGATGTGTGGAGTCACATTTTGTGTTACACAGAAATATTCCCACAGATAAATTAATCATTGTGTGATAACAATGGCCAGCAATGTTTATATAATGTTTTATTGGGTTATACCTGCAGATCAGTGGGTCTGCTCTCAGCGTTTTGGCTCTAATTACAGTGCGGTGGAAGCCGCTGCACAAAATGCAAGCCAGTGTGGAAATAAGTGCTTAAGAAATGACTGTGTGAGATGGCCTGAAGGCATTGAGCTCTCTGCAGGGATGCCGCGGTCGCTCACTTAACCTGGATACCCGCTCGCTTTGCACAGATCCCACCAATTGGGGATGTATGAAGAACACTCATTGCAGTGCTGGGGTGAAAGAAGTAGTTCAGGTGAGCAGTTTGGCTGGATAAAGGAACAGTTCTATCATTTCTTAGTGCTCTCTACAGCCACAAATGAGCATCTCCTTTACCAGCAGAGGCAGGGGAGGAGAGCAGTGGTGGTAATAGTAAAGAGAGAGAGAGAGAGAGAGAGAGAGAGAAAGAGGGTCCTTAAGAATAAAAAGGAGTCTTGCTGGGCCCAACTGGCCATGTAAAGAGTCGGGCCGTTCTGCCTGTCAGATGGCGGCTGGCTGGAGGAACCCAGGAGTGAGAGCTGCTGTCCTCTCATTAGATAATCCCTCCAGCACACAGCAGCAGCAGGGGGGTGGGGGTGGCGGGGGGGGGCAGCGAGAGCCTGTTAAAGAGAGCCAGTGTTGATGGATATCTGTATGTATTTATCTGTTCCTAATGAGCGCTGATTAGCTGCCCACTGAGCTGGAACGTAGGCAAGAGTAAACTAAAAGCTGGAGGAGAAAATGCGAGCAACACTCTGCATGTTGGAAAATGGTTTATTAAAGTTTTTTTTTCTCTTCTCTTCGTGGAATTGTGTTTTCATTTAAAAAAAAAGTAATTTCCTTTAAATACTGCTTCTCAAAATCACACACATTTATCACATTTTCTGCTCAATGAAATGAGTACAGTATACATCATGCAGAGATTGACTGTGATGGTTTATGTGTGTGTATTTTTAGTGTGTTTTCCTTGCCTCGGGGTCCTGCCGCACACCACACACACACACACACACATGCCCCCACCACCCTGCAGAGGAGCCCTTTGGCAGAGATCTGACTCTACATGAATATGAATGAGGAGGTAACACTCAGGGGAGAGCCGGGGAATCTGATGACAGTGCAGGAAAAGACCAGAGCATCTACGGGGATGTATGACTTCCCAGCCCTGCCACTGATATGATAAAGTGGCTGAATTTGAATATGTGTGTGTGTGTGCGCCTCGCCTCAGAGTGTGTCCCGTCAGATGGATATGAATAATGTATTGATAGCCAGCCCCCTGTGGTAGTCTACACAATCTCGCCTGTGTGTGTTGTGTTTAGCCTGCCCAGCTGGCAGGGTCACCGGGGACGCACAACACATTATGTCACAGTCCCAGGAGAGGTGTGGGTGCATGTTCCCTTTTCATCATCAATCAACAGAGCAAACTGTTTAACAACAACAATGAGGCAGTTAAGAGGCCCCTCAGTTCATGCCAGAAGTGGTGATAATTACCTAAACATGAAGTTGTCACTCCTCAGCTTCTTCCTGCATCTGCCCCTTTGATTGTGTGCCGAGTCGAGCGTGACTCACGCAAGTGAGACAGACAGTAATTGGTGAGATTGATTTTTAAAAGCTTATTCATTTGACCCCCATCTTGTCCATATGGAGCATTTTCATTAAGCTTGATAAATGCCTAAATAGGTTTTCCTGATGCCCCCATAATCGCCTCTTCTTCATACTTTTTCTTCCGCTTTGTAAAAATGAATCGAAATCCCCCCCCCCCGCTACCTACCAAGCTGGCTGTTTTCTGTGCGTTCAACCTTTTCTGCTAAAAAGGGATGGTCAAACACGCCTCCTGTCAAACTGTCAGCAGGTCTGGTTGAAGAAGCTAAATGCCTCACGCTGCCCGTGCTACCTACATCTGCATGCTTTCACTCATCTTTCCACATCTTGAGCACGCTCACTGGGATGTTTTCCATGTCGACCTAAATGCTTCACACAATTAACTAAGAGCAAACAGAAATTCAATGAGAGCCCCAGCCTGATGTCTCGCCACGTATATGCGTGCTCTGTTGGTCATTAAAAAAGAGTTAACAAGTGATAAAAAGTGATTAAATCGATGAAAAAAATTGTCAGGACATCTATGAGTGAAAGATGGGGCTGCCGCTCTCATGTTTCAATATCTTACTCTGATGCTGCCTTTGAACAAACAGGCAAACACTCTTTTTTCTTCATATAACTCACCACCATTCCTTACCAACTGGCTGTCTTGCACTCTCACGCACCAGTTGCCTCCTGTATGTCTGAATGATAAAAAGACATTACTTTAAAGCATAATTAACAGGTTTTTTTTCTTCTGCTTGGGGGCAAAGGAACAAGTTATAAACACATAATTGGAATATTAGCACCTTAATAAACTGTATTAGCAAACAGTTGCCTGTATACACATCCAGCAGACAAAGCAACATTGGTATTTATTTGGAGTCGTGTTCCACCAACTCCTGAGGTGAAATATGTGGCTCCTTATCAGTTTATCGCTCCACTATGTTCAGCAGCTAGTTGCAAAATTTGTCCGTCTGCTGTTTGGTGTTGAGCAAGTAGTGTGCAATGGGCTTTTATTTTAAATGAAAACAGCTGCTTCCTGCTGCTGGGAATGACGCTAATGAGATTGGTGAGACTAAATGAAACAAAAAGTGGAGGTCTTAAAACCAAACATATGGGGCAAAGATGCCAAAATGCAATACAAATTGCAGAACTCATGCAAATTGCAGAGTCAGGTGATAATCATCTGTGGGTGTGTCATTACAACTGGGCCTTTTTTACATTACATTTAATTCTTTGTCAGTGTTAAAATATTAATCAGTATGTCTCTGATAAAAGAAGCTGGCATTGCTAATTTTACATATAGGAAAAAGAGCTTTGCTTTCAAAATGTTGTTCAGCATGTGAAGCATAAATTTATAGATTAAATTTATAGACTGAAATCGGAGCGCAGTTCTCTGTATTTTATTCTCTCTGCAACAATTCACCAAAACCTTTAGTGAACAACAACATGGAGGTCACTGACATGGTTTTTAGTCTCTGTAGGAGCTGGTTAGATGTGAGGCTCGCTGGCACCTTGTTTCTATGACCTCTGCCCTCCGAAACAGTGAGCCCTCCATTGATCCATCTGATTTCTCCTCAGCTTAAGTGCCACCTACAACAAACAGAATTTTACTAGTTTGATAGTGTGATTGATCCACTGGGAAGGTTAAGGAAGAGGCGAGAGGAGAAGAAATATTTCATTAGATTTGCATTGCACAGATGAGAGTTTTTCTATTTTACACCCCAGTGGAGCTCAGTGGAAAGTTAAAATGTTGCAGAGTTCTTTATCAGCACTGAGCAGGCTCGCAAAGAGCAGTCGTGCTCTCACAGAGTCGCATAGCCTTGAAACACAGAAACTAATCCATGATATTGATCAGTGTGTTTCATATTGGCCCCTGTAATCCATCAAGCTAACAGTGTGGGATAGGCCTAATTTATATCATCTGAAAGGTGTAATCAAAGATGAATGAACCCCAGCGTGATAGAAATGTGCACTGGGTCATAATTTCTACCACTGTGAGTAATGGTAGGAGGGGATAAACACAACAGCTGCTGCGAAAAATTGGTACAACTAAACCCAAGGTTTGTAGAGCCCAGCATAGCGTGCATGTATGGCACCAACATGATCCTAATTGAACTCTTTTTGGTAGATTTGCACATTTGATACATATAAAGGCATGAAGGGTGAATAATAACATATTTGCATGTCAAATGTTATGCTTTTAATAATAATAATAATAATAATTTTATGAGTACAGGAGAATTTGAAGGCATCCTATGAAAAGACAAATGTATTAAATCACAAAATACAATAACAGGTGATGTAATGACTGCATATCTACAGTCATCCTTGGCTTTGATGATGCTAAAACTTCAACAAAAGCTTTATCCATTGTAAAACAGGCAAACTTGTGTAGATGTGACAACGTGGGCTGACCCAAGAGTTGCTGTGGAGAGGGAGAGAGTGTAGCTGTAAATATATGTGTAAATATATATAAATGTTTCCTTTTAAAAAGCCACTTAAGAACTCCAACCCTTTAAATAAGGCCAGGAATAATCTGTTTCCTTCGTCGCGGTAGATCCAGCAGGGATTTGCAGAAACATTCGGCAGTGACACAGATCTACATAATCATTTTAAGTTTCTACCCGCTCCTTCCAATGATTCTCCTGCTGTCACTTTAGATACCGCTAAAACTGATTTGGGCTCCCTAATCTCCCAGTATTTCTTAGACTTTAAAAATCTCTAATATTATAAGGAGATTATTTCATTTATAATTGATTGAGTGCATTTGCCGGAGTGCCACTTCAAAGTTGCTGAATTAAAGATGCATTTAAGAAGCCTGGTGCCGGGCGCTGTGAGTCGCAGGGTGGGGTGGGAGGTTGCGTTGGGGGAGAGGATGTGGGGGGGTGGGAGTGGTGGTGGGGGAGGCTTGTGTCTTCTCGGTGGAGCGAGCGGGGCTGATCCATGGAGATTTCTTTAAATGGGCTCTCGCAAAGTGCCTCGCTTGGAGAAGGCATCGGAGGACACTGGCCAATGGCGGCAGACATGCTGCGGTGGGAATCTGTGTCTGTGTTGGTAAGAATCTTCGGCAAAGAGGTGGCTCTCGTCACATTTACCTCCTCAGGGATACTCCGTCAAGTCCTGTCCATCCTCAGTCCCCCTCTAAGAACACATCAAGAGGATGATTCCCAGGTGAAGTCCGCTCTACCTGTAAGAGACTTTACCCAAATATCTTCCTCTCCCTTCGAACAAAACCACTCGGGACTGCCATAAAGTGTACGTTTTTCAAAAGCCTTTTTTCTTAAGCTCTATCTTTGGATTCTCAGCACACAGGACCCTAAAATCTTCACAGGCCAGGGCTAAAATATGAAGCTCCCTGATTCTCCATCTTCCCCCTTTTCCTAACTGAACCCCAAACCCCATTCAGGACTCAGGCTCTCACCTTCTCATTGGCTTACTAATACCTGCAGCTCCTCCCATTGGACCACTTTGAGGGTCTTCATTAACGCAGAGAGAGAGAGATAGAGAGTCTTTAAAGAAAATCCCCCCCAGCCCGAAAGAACAGGAAGAAGATATGGCCTGTTGGAGAGCTCAGGCCTATTGGAGTGCTTAGTTCTGACTAAATGAATCTTGACAGTGAGGAGGATGCTCTCCTCCTGCCGAGTATTGTACCAGACGAATATATACACCCCCCCACCCCTACATCTCACTGCCTTAGATGCTCTGAGTCCCCCTCCCCCTCCGTCCACCACCACCACCATCACCACTATGGCCCAACCAGATCATAATCCTCTTAACGCTCTGCCTTATTAACCACTCATCTAAATGACATGAAAGCAACCGGCTGGAGAGAGGGGAGAAAAAAAAGTAAATTATTTCCCCTGGAATAAAGTCCTGGCCCTTTCACCATACAGTACTTTGTATTTCACATTTGATTATGTGACAAGTGTATCTAAGTCTGTTCGGGGCTCAAGAGAAATGTATTTCAGAGCCCATCAGGCACAGCAAATTTAAAAGGGGGTCCAATGTGCCCTATGATTGTACACTCACATACACACTGTCACATTAGCGCACACACACACACACACTGCTAAATTGAATTCTAATTAAGACGATTCTACAGATGATGAATAAATGGATGATCCATTTGGCTCACTTTTTCAATTGAGGAAACTGTGATCCCTCTCACCCCCAGAGGAATCCATTCATTAGGGTCCATTTTTGAATTAAGACTTCAAGTTTCCATTTACCCACATTTGCCCTCTCGCCCTTCGTTACCACCCTGCCTGTACAACCTGGTGAACCTTTGTAATTCTCGATACCACCACCTGTAAATTAATTCTGGGTTCAACCATTTGACCCAGTTTTTGCTCCGGAGGTAATAGAGGTTTGTCCCTCTGTGCATTCACAGGCCGAGACTCACGTAGGGACTAACACAGGGAAAATTACTTGTATTCAGCTTTTGAGCTGCTAACACTCACACACACACACACACACACATATACACATGCTCTTTTAGAGCGAAGTGCTGAACAAGTGTGAAGTACTTACATTAAAGACTGACATGGCTGCAGGAGTGTATTCCTCACCACAGATATTCCTGCATCAACTCATGTTGCTCTATATGTATTCATCCAGATAAAAAAAATAGCCCAGGACATTAAAGCTCCTGTTATCATTGTTTTTATATTAAAAATACATAAAATGATGATGTGTAATGTGAAAGAAGTCACTTTTAGTGATGAACCCACAGAGAATTATCACCTGACAGTTTTTCTCAGAGTCTAAAGAATTTTAGTTTTACAGTTTTTGCTGCTTTCAGCTCATTTTTCTGGTTCACTCTCACAACTCTCATCAGCATCGTGTCCATCCATATCTGATAACTTATGAAATCAGTAAGTGTTTGACTTCACCTGCTGTGATAGTTGTGTTACTGCTGCATGCGAATTAGAATTACAGTGAATTAACAAAAATCTACCTGTTTGTATGTATGTTGTATCATAAATATATCATA
Organism: Scortum barcoo; assembly: GCA_023238725.1. Taxonomy (NCBI): domain Eukaryota; kingdom Metazoa; phylum Chordata; class Actinopteri; order Centrarchiformes; family Terapontidae; genus Scortum; species Scortum barcoo. Next base: position 18,653,113 of record CM041538.1, read on the forward strand.
AATAAGAAATGACTTGGAAACAATACAAGTATTTAAATAAAAATAAAAAACAATTATTAAATCTAACATGCACTAAAAGTTGTTTGACTATCAACCAAACTCTCCACAGTGAGCACGTCTATAATGGTGGCAATGCATGCTACTGTAGACATATTGAACTTCTAAAAGTATCAATGAAGCGTTTATTTGTTTTTTTGTCCAGCACAATAAACATCTAGCTGCTGAACATGGAGGAGCATTTAGCAGCTTAAGAGCCATATATTTTCCTCAGGAGCTGGTGGACGCCAAAACAGAGCTAAATGGGGGGTAAATCTTGAACCTACATTCAACAGGAACATGGTTGTCATATTAACATATTTAAAGATGCTCCTGTCATAGTTTCCAGCTTGCTGCTCAGCCTGAAAGTGACAAAAAAAAACATTGCTAGATGCAATTCATTTCAATTGCCCAACACTTAAATATTGGAATACTGGACTTTGTGAGGTCCAACAGCTGTTTTAAATTCCTCATATACTTCCTGTCACTCCTAAGCCAGTGTGTGGACTGTATTATCATGGCTGTGACAGAATCTCACACCATGGCCATAAATGACTCTTCTGGGTCCAAGTCTGAATCACAGTGCTGCTCTCTGTGCTTATTCAGAATGAGCATTCCCATCACATCACCAACAATCAATGAGTGATGGCTACATAGTGTAATAAACTTTATATATGGCCAGAACTCCCTCAAAGCTGTGACTGTCAATCTTAATTTCTACATGTTTTTAAATCATGGCTTGATATAAAAAGTGCAGACTCAAAGTAATGCAGGCTTTTTTTCATTTGGACCACAGCGTGAATCTGAGAGAATAAACACATTTTTAAATAAATATTGTAGATCAGACTGAAAACTGGTTTAACAGGCTGCTCTCCACAGATTTGCTCTCTATTCTCTGTTGGTATCACTTGGACACTTTTCAGCATGAAATACTGCACTGGTCTGTGTTTGGACCTGCTGAGATAAAATGGAGCTGAAATTTGCCTTTCCTTTTACTCCCCTAAGTGAACACCATACTCCTGTTAAGTTGACTAAAGACACCATGTCCAGGGCTTTGTAAGGTCTGTTTGGTTTCCCCACATCTTGTTTTCTTGTGGCTCCTCAGCACTCTAAGTCCTTTTCAGGGAGTTTATGAGGGCCCGCTTTGTGGAGAGAAAGCCTTGGGTGTGTTTGCTTTGGGAATAGTCTCCTGACAGGGTGCTAAAGGAGCATGTCAGAGCACGGGTCCCAAAGTGTTTGGGTAAAGAGAGCTGCTACCTCTTGCCACTGAGGAATCCGCCCTTCTTCGGTAATCTGTCACACCTCCTTCCAAATAAATTGGCTCAGAGATTTTCACACAAGCCTGTCAGGGTTAATATTTACCCCTGCCCTTTGGTCCAGAGGGGGAGTGAGGCAGAGAGGGGGAGAGAGAAAGTGGGAGAGAGTTTTGTTTTTGAGGCAGGGAATCATCTGCGTGTCTTTAGAGCCGCACCTGACAAGGTGATAAAATACTGACAGACAACACATTTTATTGGCCGTTTTTTCTTCTGTTTATGCTTATGAAAGATCTGATGACTCACTTGTCAACATGAACCAATTCTCTATACAGGCATGCTATTACATGACTTTACAGAAGTAGTTTGACATTTTAGGAGAAATGCTTTCCAAAACTCATTAATTACCATGTTTTAGATTGTTCGTTTGATTTGCAAAGTGTAAAAATGTCATGTTGTGGACTGTTTCTCGACTTTGTGGAGTCTCAGCTGATTGCATGTCAATTAATGAGCATTATAGGTGCAACTAGGTAGATAAATGTTAACTGTTAACTACTAACAGACCTAAGCTTGCTGCTATAACTTTGTATTTAATAGGCAGATATTGGAGTGGCATCAGATCTCTGCAAGACAGCAATTTACCCAAATTCATTAAAAGGTTCTAACAAATAAATTGGTATAACATTTTTCTCTGAGGGATTTTTCCATAAAGATGAGCATAAAATTTCCTTCCATCAGTTTCTGTTATTCTACATCTGTCTGTCACAGCCCGTCAAGCATGTGCAACGGTGGGTGAAGTGGGGGAGTCGCTGTAGGAGAGTACAGGAGGAAGGAGCAAGTGGGGCGGAGGGGAGGAGGCAGAGGATTTAGCGTGGCCTGTCGGAGGGCTAATTCCTGTGCTGGCGTTGGAGCTCCTCAGCTCCGCCGTGGCTCAGATATTCAGATTTGGGCTGGGCTGCCATGTGGGCTCGGAGATACTCTGCAGCTGGCTCCTCCCCCGCTCTATTCAGGGCCCGCGAGGAGCCTTGGGATGGCGTTAAAAAAGGAGATTAAGTTTCCTCCAGAGAGCAAAGCTCCTTAAGGGGGTATCTATGTGCCTCTCAGCCGCCTGGTCAGTACGGGATGCGCAAGGGGGGCCTCGCCATGAACTCCGCTGAGACAGTGCAGGGCGGGGGGCGGGGTGACACATAAGAGGTGGGGGCAAGGAACGCAGGGAGGCTGACCTGACCTGACTCCCACCCCATGACTGGCTCCACCCTGACCCTGGTTACCAGCTCAAATGTCAATATCAAATCAGATTCACTGCTTTGGGTGGTATCAGAAAGAATCCCCTGATAAATGTTGGAAACAGATCATACCACCTCGGAGGATTTTGCTTTTGTTTGTCTGTATTATTCAGTCATATAATGTCATTTGAATATGAGGGTTCTGTGAGCATCTCCATGCATGTGCTTTTGAGTGTGTGAGGGAAATACAGTGTGTCTGTAAACACAGACAAGTCTCAATCTCAGGGTTTGAAATTAGGCTCCAAATGTGGCCGACGGCTGTTTAATGTGCAAGTGGAAAGAGGTGAAGCTCAAGCACATGTCTCCCTCTGTGATCGTCTCAGTCCCCTGTGTGAGTATAAATACAAACACAGACCAACAAAAAATGTACATCCACATATAGACCTGAGAAACTTCTGAAAAATTGTCTGAATAGTGTCAATCGGTGGTTTGGATTAGGTCAAAAGCACCCAGGCGTCTCTTACACTTCAGTTATTAGATCATTAGGTACCCATTCAAAAGGCAGACTTAAAAGTATTGGAAATATCTGTCCTGTGAAGTGAATAGGGTTGAAATCTACCCTACAAAAGGCTTTGATTCATTCCTTTGAATCAAAAATGCCCAGAGAGCCAAAGCAAAGAGGAGAAAACCCTTACACATTCCTTTATTTGATTAGCAATACTGATGACGGGGTTGAATGAGAGGGGGGCAGAAAAAAAAATCTAATGACTTCTTCAGCTTTGTAGTGGGGCTGAAAAAGCCTTATCTGCTCTATTCAGCAGCGGTCTCTCCTGGGAAGCGAGGATCACTGTGCTGAGGGACTGTCAGGTCCTGCCAATAGCCGTAATGGGCCCTAATTCCACATTAATGCAGTCTAAATGAAGTGTCACAGGAAGATTGATCTGTTGAGGGTGTTGCCTTGATGAAGGTTGTTCTACTGAGTGGGCGCCTCAGTGGACACCTGGTTACCCTCTGCAACGCCCCAGAGGCCTCATCTGAAGCCTGCAGCGAGCAACCTGTCAGACTCTGCATGCATATATCTGCACTCACATTCAAAAAGTCTCAAATGTGTTTAAAAAAACTGTAACTGAGACAAAATGAGAGAGTAATTTCGTGTGATTCCTGTGAATAAATGCTAGCAGGTGGAGGGATGGAGCCGCTCTGTCTCTAATGTTTTGAAGATTGTCTAATATTTGCTAGGCTCCTTTTGATGAAGGTACATTTTTCGTCATGTTCTGTTGTCTGACAGGTGCATAGGCCGGATAATGCTGCCAGTGGGAGACTTTGCAGGGGGCTTAAATACAACCAGTCCTCCTACAGTACATATCTAAAACCCCATTTTACTCCTTTCCATTAGTAATTCTTGTCCACAGAAATGGATTTTTACTCACTGTCAAGTTTAAACTGCTACTTTTCCTGTATGTAGAGTATTAGGCTAATCAGGCCATAATTCTACCTTATCTATGCTTGTCAAAACTATATATATAGCTGGGCTTTGACAAGATCATTTTTTGTTTTTTATTTCTTTACATCTTTACATTGGAGGACCAAGCCAAGTTAACTGATGGGGCATGTTTTAGGATTATCTCACAGATGTTGTCATTTGGGTTCAGTGACAATTTGGGATATTAATTTGTAATGTACTGTATATTGAGTACCAAATTAATATATATAAAGTTTATGATGATTTTTTTTAACAAAAATCAGAAGGTATATTCTGCAAAAATATAAAAGACTGTAAAAGGTTTCCTGATATTCAATTGTTCAAATATTATTTTAACACTTATTTTAAGTATTGAAGATATAATATTTAAAATTATATTACGTGACAAAGAATATTGTATTATAAATTTTGGCAATGTTATTGTTGTTGTTAAGATCTCAAATTGAAGGTTGTCAGAAATGAAATGGTGCTTTTCAAATTAAATCTGATAAAATTGACTATGTGTTTAAAAAATAAACACATACAGGACGTTGGCATACAAAATGGACAAAATTAGCCACAATCTGGCAGTGCCGGAGTGCAAACAAAATTGCATTTTACTTTATTTTATTACTTTATTTATTTATTGTCATGTGCGGGAGATTCAAATTTTCACTTGACTCTAATGATTTGAAGTGTGACTCTAAGTAAGACCTATAATACTTTATTTGAGGCCCTTCAAGGTTCCATTTGATGTTTAAATCACATTTATGCAATCGTAACATTTAGCCATGAAGCTTACGGGACTGGACACACTTCCTTCACATCAAACGGTCTTCCACAGTTAATTGGAACTCCATAAATGATATTTCATGTAGTCTTGGTTGCAGAGGAGCGTTGCAATGAGCTGGTGAGTGACTCTGTGTGTGTGTGTGTGTGTGTGTGTGTCACTACACGTGAACAAACATATGCATACTTCATGTGTGCACCTTCAACATTAGAAGCAGCAGGCCTCTGGATGAGCTTCCCAGGTGACCCAGAAGACTGCAGCAAGTGTGTCAGTGTCAGTTTGATTAACTCTAATACCGGGGCTTTTGGCACATGTGGTCAGGTTAATGAAACTCAGTGAGAAGGCACTTTTTCCTGGTTCCCTCCCTGCCAGGAAGCTGCGGGTGATGGGATGAGGTTCAGCAATTCGCTCCCTCTCTCCCTAAGCGGCCCCCCTCTCCACCAACGGGACAGTCTGATACCCTCTTTAGGCGCCGAAGCCGTTGAGATGTATTCCTCTTCCCCCTCCGCATCCCTCTGACTCCATCACGTCCTGCTGATTTTCTCCCAGTCAATTTATATTCTACTGATGAGATAATCAGTTTGGTTTTGTTTACTAATGGAAAAGTGCAAATGTAAAGTTTAGAATGCAATTTAATTACATTGATGTACCTCTGAATGGGTTGCACCCTGGAAACGTCCAGGAATAGAAATCCGACCAGTAAAAACCTTCCTTTAAACACATAACACTTAGTTAAGGTTTTTCCAAGGATTGCCAAGGTTATCATGACAGCAGCTCTTCGAAACCATAAAATGTTTCTCCTTGCTCTCTCTTTCTTCGCTGACACAGAAGTAGGGCACACTGGAGAATGAGCAACACAATTGGGAGGCATCCTGTCGCTTTAAGAGGGGGACCCATCTAATCTCTCCCTATCCACTCAGGCCCTGGATTTATAAATTTCCTGCAATCTCGATTCTCAAAGCCGTCTTGATTTTGAGAGTGTGTGTGTCTGCTTGTGAGAGAGGAAGTGTAGGACTGGCAAGAGGTACTGTTGGGGGGTTGTGGTTTGTTTGTGCTGTCCTTTAGAAAAAGAGCTTACGGGTTCAGCAGAAGAAACGCGGGGAGCTAATGTGAAGATTTAGGACTTTCTCCGAGGCTTGGCCTCGTCTAAGCTCTGTTTGCTTGAGCCGTTTGTGGGGTCCTGCTCACACTAAACCCAGATTAATATTCCCCCCATATCCAACCAGCCCAGACACCGTCTCCCGGCCTCACTGTCCTCCACCCCCCCTCTTTTTCCCTGCCTTTTCTGGCCGTGATCGTCTCCCTTTCCTAATCCACGTCCGCTGCCTCTCATCTTGCTCTTTATCTCGCCTAAGTAAGCACCTTTCTCATGGCTTCTTTCCATGAGGGGGAAGCAGCAGGAGGAGAGTAAATATGTTTTTCCCCAAGCCCTCCTCATTGCTCGCTGACCTCTGTGAGGTGTTATTATCAGAGTGACTGCTAAGCCCTGAGATTGCTTTTAGCCAGGTTCACCAGGGGAGAGTATGGCTGGCTTTAATGGCTCTGTATTGGTTTACATGCCACCCAATGCAACACATAAAGGATGGATACTTACTGCATTTGGCAAATACTGCTAACAAAATAATATACCCCAAATAAAGAAATAATTTTAATCTCTTGAACACAGAGATGTAAAAATAAATACATTTTTTACTTGTTAATTTTAGCTTTGTTTAACTTAACTTATATTCTTATCTTGCAAATGAAACAAAACAAATCAAATTTCTAAAAAAAACCTGATTAACACTGCTGAAATTGCCACAGTAAAATAAGTTGTTAACAGGATCATCTGACAATTTTAGGTGATCTATTAGGGCGACACCAAAATGTCGATAATGGAGGATCAGCAACTTTCTCACACCCATAACAAAACAAGAACATTATAAACTAAATATTATTTATTGCAGGGCTATTATATTGAATTGCATTATACTGTTCTGGGGGTTCATGTTATTCTGTCCATCTACTGTATGTCACCTTTTTACAGGATACTTTTGCACTGTATTATTGCATATTGATTATCTTTGAAAACGCAGCATCAAGGCCACAACACAGACATCCGTGGGAAGCAGCAGTCCAATGGCAACACTAACACCATTACTGCTTCCTGCTGCACTTCCCTACTGCTAGTTTCCCAGACTCTGCAGACTCTCTCACAAGATTGTCACCAAAAGCCTCTTCTTCTCCTCCTTCTCACTCTTTTTTGTTGTTGTTTTTTCTCTCCCTTTCTTCCCCCTTTTCTCCCATCTGGATCAAGACTGAGGGAAGAATAACAAATGCATTTTGAGCCGAGAGAAAAGGGGATGAATTTGGCGTGCTAAACAGGCAGGCTAAACCCATTACCTAAGTGTTCTTTATCTTCCCATATGCTTTTGTTGTTTAATCAGCTTTGTATCTCTCCAAATCCTGGATTGAGATAACAAACAAATGGATGAGCTCAACGTGCAGAGTAAGAAAGCCCTTTTGCTGGCACCTTAAATGCCGAAGACTGTACCGGTGCTGCCCAGTGGTCAGAGCAGAAAACACGACTGGGACAGATTCTCTGATTTTTGGACCAGGTCAAACCTCCAGCTCTCCCTAAAAATGACCCCCTAAACTTTCTCCCTGTTGTAAGGGAATGGACCCAGAGACAGAGAGGGAGAGAAAAAGAGAGAAAGAAGGAAAGTGGGGAAGGGGGAGTAAAGCTGGAGCTCGCAGATTTGCAATCTTCAACCACGATTTCTCTCTGCTTCTTCTACATAAGAAAAGAGGGATTCTAGATTATCTCTGGCACTCAAAGCCAGGAAGAGTTGAAGACTCACTGAATGCAGAAAGGACTTTACTGCTAATGTGGCTATACAATGGCCACAATCGTTATCAGATTTACTTTGGGGTTTCTAAAAATATAGTTTGTGTCTGTTGCTGCTATATAAAGTAGGTGTGTCCACAAAGACCTGAAGGCGACAGTCAAAAGGTTTCAATTCTGCACATATCAGTTCAAAAATGAATGTCTCCCTGCAATTTATCTAAAGTGACTTTTTGTGCTGCTTTGGGAGAGTGCTTGCTTTTGTTAGTTAATTGCCTGTTAATTGTTTCCATCTCATAAACAGTATATTTTGTGGTAAACCATGGTAAGTCATTAGTGTATATCATCATAAGAAGATATATTATATAGAAGTTTATCATTTCGGTTTATCATTTCGACCAACTCCAGGCACTTAATATATATATAGTAATTTGATCCATTGTTAATACAGTATGAAAGTATTGCTTGCAGCCGCTCCACACAGACTCATTATATACAGTCATTTGAGACATTGTTTCAGGAGCTTTATCCATTTACTGTATTTAGCTTTCTTTTACTGGAATCATACTTAATCTATTAGGCATTACATAAAAAACAAGAGTGTATAGAACTGCAGAGTTTGAAAAGGACTAATAATTTCAGAATTTGAATCATTATTATTTATAATTTAACATTTACCTTTTTAATCCTTTTGCACAAATGAAGTGTAGCAAACAAAACCACTCACAGCAACTCCCCACTAATGTGTTTGTTGCTATCTGGGACAAGTTTGACTTCCCCATAAGCAAACAGTCATCTTCAGGATTCAACATGCAGTTGAAATCAATTCAAAAACTATCAAAAGCAGCATGAGAAATACTGCATCACTTGTCAACGTTCCGAGGGGAAGAAGTTCCTCTGAGTGACGCCTAAACTCATCTTTGACGGGGGGAAAAAAGCAAACAGGCGCAGAAACAATTCTGTTCAGACCAGAGAAAGTGATGATAAGAGTGGGTGCAGACGACCTCAATGTGCATCTCACAGTTGAATTCCCCCAGGGTAGAGGGGCTCATCGCACCTTCTTGTTCCCCCCATCAGCTATACACACACCGCTGCAATACACACACGTACACACAGTCTGGGAATGCTGGGGAAAATAGCCCTCATTTATTATTGCCACACTCCCTCGTCTCGTCCCCTCGGTTCACCGGGTGCGCCGCCAAAGCACGTCTTCCACCGCCAATGTCACACAATTACCTCTTAACTGCTCAAACAAATAGAGCGACCCAGAGAGTGACATCAAATCAAAACTGTCACAGGTGATTGAGTCTAGTCATCAAGGCAGCCCGCCCGCTACCTGTCAGGAGAGTGAGGGAATGAAAGGAAAAGGAAGAGAAGAGGGAGAATGTGATAGCAGCTTTATAATAGACCCCTAATAATGTATAAACACCCCCTCTCTCTTTTTTTACTCCACTCATATTAAAGTTGGGCACAGAGTGCACGGTGCCCTCCTTTTCAGACGCTCCACTCCCTCTCGGGACTCGGGATGGAGAGAAATGGCTGTGAATGGAGTAATGATAGGGAAAATGATAGAGGGGAGATTGAAATTTCCATCCTCCCTGAACCATGCCGGCTCTGCTCCTGAAAAGACATTGGCTGCTAATGGGGTTAGATCACACGCATGAGAGTTTGAGGCCTGAGTGATGTTAGCTGTTGATACTCTCAAAGAAAAAAAAAAAAAAAACTAACACTTTGAAGAGGAAAACTCCCTTAAGGTTTGGGCATAGAGTGACAGTCCCCAGACGCCCACATCTTGCAAAACAGTCGGGCATCACTCTGCAGAGGAAACCATGGGTGGATCCAAACAGCAACTGATGGGACTCGTGTAGCTGTGATACAGAGGACGCAGATAGGCGAATGGTGCATTGGGGAGAGAGAAAAAAAAAACAGAGAAATAAAGAGCCTGAGCAAAAGGTTGAGCAAGAGCAAGCCAAGGGGACATTAGGGACGTGATGATGTTGTCAGTGTCTGATGTAAATTGGAGAATGACACAGTCAACAGACACGGCTGGCTGCTCGCCGCGGCAACTCGCCGGGGCCGTGACACTGACAAATGGAATATTTCAAAGGACTTAATCAGAGGAAATGGGGTTTGGTCTGCAGGTGACACGAGTCCCGCTCCAGCGCTCACAAAAAGAAAACTGATTGCCTGCCTTGAAACCCCCGCCATCTCTCTATTTCTCTGTGTGTCTGTCTGTCTCTCTCCTGCCTATCTGACTCTCACTGTTTCCCTGTCCTCACTTGCCTCTGTCACTCCAATACAAGCAGGGGGTTTACCATGAGCATGTAGTACAATTAGATTCAATCAGAGATAGCCTGTGAAAGCTGTGCCAATGAAGCCACTGCAGTGTAGAGTAGACTGTATACGTGGTTCTGCAGAAGCTCTGTGTAGTTTGTTGACTGTTTGAGTGACGGATAAAAAAGCTGCTCTGCAAGGCTGTACTCACCATCTTAGTTTAGTTAAGTTTAGTTTAGTTTAGTGTGTCAGCATGGCTTACCTTTGTAAATTAGCACTGACTGGCATTAACACAAAGTACAGCTTCAGCTAACAGGTATTTGGTTATGGTTTGGTTACGTAGAACTTTTGTGGTAAAAGTCAGTGGTTCACCAAAGTTATTACAATTCACCCTGCAGAATTATGAACATGTGTAATAAATTTGTTCAATGTATTCAACAGTTTTAGAGATGCTGTACTCAAAAACACAACATCATATTTACATCATATTTGACTAAGTAAGACCAGCTGGTCGCACTTTGTGTTATGTCAGTTGGTATTAAAAGTCTTAGAGGATTAATCCTCTAGGGATCATAAATATCTGCACCAAATTTCAGAATAATCTATCCAATAGTTGTTGTTATTTCAGTTTAGAGCAAAGACATCCATCCATCGAGGGATGCTATTAGCACTACCGAAAACTGACTGTGCAGAAGTATTAAAAAGTCAGCACAAAGCCACATATTGTGTTACACTGACATGTACTTTGTGGGTAGAGCGTTAACATAGTCATAAAGCATGCACAATAATATTGTGTCCCTACACATTGCACTTTGCTCGCCTCACTGTGCCGCAGGTTACCACACAGAGGTAGATCAACAGTGATAGATCTCCCTGCTTATAACCCCGGGGAGAGGTGGGGGGCATCCTGGCCGACCCAGAGGAAGGACAGTGAGAGGAGCGGACACAACATTAGCAAAAATGAGATGGAAACAGCAACTCTAGAAAGAAAGTGAAATTTATTTAACTTTCTGCAGGGTCCTTCATTGTATAAATACTTAATTTCCCTCCAGGGATTAGTAAAGTTGTCTGTCTGTCTGTCTGTCTCTCTACCTATCCCTCTATCTATCTAACAAGAGAACACGGCTGGTCTTAAGGATTTTCGAGCTCTGGGACAACATGTCAAGAAAGACTCTCCTGCTGTTAATTAGCCTTGTTCAAAACTGCCACCTGGAAAGTAGCAGCAAAATCCCAAAAAACTGAAATCCATCTCCTGATTCCTTTGTTTCCAGGGCCGGGCATGGCAGTGCCACCAGAAGCCACATGCGCCTATGAGATTGGTGATTTGGTGCCTCAAGTCCAGTAGCCCCACGACGGGCATGAATCATGGCAAGGGGCGGCTGCCCTGTCACAGCGGCTACAGATCAATGATAATTACCACCTTGACATGAGTACGCTTATTACTGAACAGGATCAGGGACAGGGGCCCGAGCTGTGGTGGCCGTAGGGCCCGATCGATACTCCGGGAATAATGGCTCTCTGGGGCCCTAGATTGGACTTTGCCACTAAACAAGCCATTACAGCCGCACGCATGACAGCTTAGGTCTAGATATGCGTCCTAACTCTCCTTCTCCTGGAGGCTTCTCTCTTAGAGCCCGCCTCACTATGGCTCCCACATGCCTCAGTACTCAATCTTGTCATGGACTGTTATGGGCAGGCAAGACACATGCCTCTGGCTTTGAGACGTGTTAACCAGAAGTGAGTGATTAGGGGAAGCATGCTGCTACAACACAATGTGCTCCTGTGCAACACGATGGTGAAAGAGGCCTTGCAATGTGACCTGATGATTGCCACTGAGTATAGAGATCAAACACAGCCGCGCCGGTGTGTGTACGCATGAACATATCCATACACACACAAACAAAACGCACACAAAAGCGAGCACATCAATGCGTTTAAGCGATGCTGATCCGTCTGTGGCAGCCCTCATCTTCTTTTCTCTTTGATTTTTACCATTTCCCTCCTCCAGATCCCTTGTTTTTTTCCCTCTCCTTTTTTAATCCGGTCATACCTGTAATCGGGCTCTGCGACAGGAAACTTCAGAGAATCAATTAGTCCTCGCCTCATCCGGGAGCCAAGACGATTCCTCTCGACTTGAGCCGCAAACTCCTTCTATCAGGAGTCATTCTGCCTGCCTAACACCCAGACTCCTCTCTCCTGAGCCCGGATAGGTTTGACTCTAAGCCATTAAAACGTTGACAACCCAAAGCGCCTTTCTCTCGGCAAGCCCTAACCGCCTGCCTCACCCCGGCCCCTTCTCCTCTTTCTAACCGTCGCCGCTGCTAAATAAAGAAGGATTTGTTTTTCCTCCACGGCAGAACTGTGATAATGATGCAGCGTTGTGGCGTTTCATCCACAATTTAATAAACAGACGCTTTTAAAAGGATCCAAACTACATCTTGCGCTAAAGCTTAATAAGAGTGGATATGATAGGGGAAGCTAGTGACTCCAGGCCTCCCTTTGTCCCGGGGAAGTTAGCCACCAAAGAGGCAGCATTGTGGATGGTGTTTTTCTTAAATGCCGCCACATGGCACAAAAGGAAATGCAAACCTGGGACTCTTCTGCTGGCTACAGCAGGCCCTCGAGTGGAGTCTGGAACAAACAGAACATTGAGGGGTCAGATTTAATCCCTCCGCCCCTGCCTTTTGTATTCAGATTAAAGACTAAGGAGGATTTGCAGGAGCCTGGAGTCTCTTGTTAAAAGACTGTGTTCTCCACTTAACCTGCAATTTACCTGTCACTTAAGCCCGCTGCAGCAATCATCCACACCTCAGGAAGTGAAAGGAGCTGTTATTTTTTGAAGAAAGGCTTCATGTTCACTTGAGCATAATGAATTCCCTGACAGATGCTGATTAAAGCAGCAGTGGTTTGTGAAAGATACTTAACACTTTAGAAATAAACAGAAGTGAGACTGCCATTGGTGTAAACACACACACACACACACACACAGACGTCTACTTCTAATAAACCAGAAATCACTTCTTGACCAGTCGGACTGCTCTGATGAGGTTGGATTCAGTGTGTGTTCTCCAGAGTGCCATGAAAGAGATGCCTGCAGGACACGGAGGCGAAACACATTGTGAAGCTCCTCGACTTGATTTGTGTTTGCCAACCCTCCTCATCTGCTCTACTGAAAAATCCCGCTCACGGAAACCTGACCTTCTTTTTCCCTCCATAACCCTCTCACAGAGGCCAAGCGTGATTCATCTCCCCCAAACCAAGTCAGGGGAATGAATGAAACTGCCGCCATCATTCTAGCCCACCTCATCCATTTCATCCTCTCCTGTGAGTTGTCTTGCCCTCCGCTGGACGGTCATAACGCCCCTCTAAATCTTCCTCCTGAACAGAACTCACAAGGTCCACGGCAGCAGTAAAGTGGACCATTCGTTTTCACAGCACAGCCAAAAGGAGTAATGGGAGTGATGTTGAGACATTATCAGTCACTCAGACTGGCTGCCAAAGCTCTATGAGCCACTCCTGCCCCCTTTTTTAAAAAAAAAAAGCAGATGCCCACCAAACAACTGCACAGCTCTTGATGGAGCTTTACACAAGTCTTTGATACGTCCCTTAATCTCCGCTAAACTATCCCACTGGTTTTAACACCCTTACGCATTAGCCTATGTCTTATAACTTAAGAGTTTATCATTACGTGCTAAATTTAGACGCCCTTTCTTAAGACTCAAGGCAGCTTGGGAGCCGTGTGCATACAGCGTGCAAAATCGTAAACCTTCTGAAACATAACAAAGGAATGCGAAAATGTTCATTGTCTTAGGAATCTGTACCATCTGCAATTTAGCCATAACAGATTAAAACAGTTTGGAGGAACAACCATCTGGAAGGAGGAGATCGTTTTTCACGATGCGGACGATCAGAGGAAAGCAAAACTTGCCCAGCTGCCCAAGGGCAGGACCAAAAACAAAAGTCGCTCATCTGCCGAAACCTTCTTCTTGGTTTCTTCGTGTTAAAGAGGATCACTGTCTGGTGTGCTTTATTTTTAGATCCTTTGTCATCCTCTTTCTACTGTTCCTCATCCCTTCTTTTCTCCTCCCTCTCAACCAAGCCGGTTCTCTCTGGTGCCCGTGAGAGTTGCTGTCTTTATTCTGGAGAAACCCACCTGTCCACCTGCACATCAGGCCCATCCCCGGTGGGCCTCTGTGTTAAATTCCAAACTTAAAACCCATTACAGAGCTATCAGCCCACTCATAATGCTGTCTAACGACCTCATTTCCCTAAGTGTCAGCCCCGCCAGTCACCGGAGGCCCCGTCAGCTCGACTGCCCATGTCAGAGGGTCCCGAGTGCTCTGAGGCATCACCGCCACCGCTGCCGCGTGCACCTCGTCTCAGTCTGTCCTCATCAAAAACAGGATAGAACGCTCAATCTCTGAAAATATGTCAAGGCAAAGTGACTGGGGACACAGGGGGTAAGAGACTTTGGAATGAAAGTGCCGGGTATTTCATTTACCATATCCACTCTATTAGTCAGAGCGGCGCAGTCAATCAGGGCCCCATTTTGATTCGAGGGGAGTCAGGGGAGAGAATTGGGACACGGCAAAATGGCTGACGGTCACGGCGTGGCTATTCCGGCTCAGCCGAAATCAGTTTGAGGAGTTGGCGTGAATAAAATGGATTATAACCGTACGGATCCAAAAACGTCGCCGCCGCCTGTCCTTGTTGACCGAGGTGGCGGCACTGAGCATGTGCGGAGAGGAGAGTGACGAGAGGGGGCAAGGTTGAGACAGAGAGGGTCGAAGCCGATTGTGCTTGGCGTTCGTATGTGTGTGTGTGTGTGTGTGTGTGTGTGTGTGTGCTGTCTGCTCACTGTCTCCTCCCGAGGTCTACCAGCGTACCTTTCTGTGAAATGATTTGGTAAATATGGAAAGGGGCCCTTAGGCCACACAGGCCCGGCCCCTCTTTAGGAGTGGATAATTGACTCCTTTTCCTCCTTGATAATTCATTGGTTGCATATGCCAGCTAATACATCAGCTGAAAACTGCCCTGGTCCTCATCTCCCTTGACACACACGCGCATGCACACTCACACACACACACGCACACACACTTACCACCCTGAGGAATGAGCGACTGCGGAGAGACTAAGTATAAAAAATGGGGATGACAAATGGGAGCACTTCTAGATCTATGAATGAATTATGTCTTCTAAATACCTTGAGCAGAGGCAACTGTCAGCCGGCGTCTATACTAATCTGGGACAAAATATGACCAGCTCCGCATTAAAAAGGAGGGAGCAGGGCTGCTAGAGAATGAGGCGAGAAATGAACGAGCAATCAGGCCATTAAAATATGGTGTCTGATTCAGCTTTGGTGGACATTTGCACATTTATCATAAGATGAAAATATCCTCCCCCTTTTGTCATTTTAATGCGGCCCCTTCCATTGAAATATATTAGGATTATTCCAACAGGACAGAGCTATCATTTGTTTTACAATAGCAGAGTCAGCACTCACAACAGTCATTAGGAATTAGATCGAGCTGGTTGGTGTTTAGAGGGACACTTTGCAAACTGAAAAGAAGGATAAAATAAATGGCGCTTCATTTTCAGGAGGTGGGAACCAAACAGCTGTTCCACCCAACAACAGAGGTGAGACGGAAAGACAAATGGCTAATGCAGGCCTGTGTACAGGAAGTTCCTTGTGCACGAAACACAGCGGGTCACTCACCTGAGCGATGATTATGTTCACAGAGGGGGTCAAAGACACTGTAACCTTGCTATTGTTCTATCTTCTGGTTATCAGGGGTGTGTGGTGTTATTACCTGTGGGAAATGTATTTTTCAGGTGGTGGTTCAGAGACGACCTGGCTGCGGATCGGGGCCGCAGGAGGATCACTGCATCCCTGTGAAGCGCAGTGAGCTGCAGGCACGAGGAGGCCCAAGGACGACGCGGTACGCCTGGGCACTTTGAACAAGTGCAGTTAGAGGCCGTGATGCATTCAAGGTCCGAACACTGTGGATGTGGGAAAGTTTAAATCAAGACGAATAAGGAAATAAATATAACTTGCATGCAGTAAAAAGTTGATCATGTCACTTACTTTAGAAACATAAATATTATCCGTAGCAGTTAACTTCTTAATCAACTGAAAAAAATTTGATTGAACTTAGTGATGATGATTACTCCATAATATATCTTTTTTTTCTGTTTTTATCTGTTTCATTAGAATAATGCCATGTCACATTTAGACATGCTTTTAAAAATAAGTTAAGATTAGACTAGTTTTTGCAAAAAAAAAAAATTAATTTCATGACTATTTTTTAACATTATATCTAGTCATTCTCCCTCATTGTAAAATACAAAATAAATGATTATGAAAACATTGCAGAAACAACTGATTGTCCACGCTCAGTGTAATGTGCATCGGAGGTTTCTACATCGCATTTCTAAATATTGAACCATGAATAGCTTCCATTTGTGCAAAAAAATCATCCTCACATCACATTTTGAACCCAGGTTTTAGGTGAGCGCAGAGAAACTTTCACCCTCCAGCAGCTGAATGTGAAAACAGCCTTTAAGTGTCAAACTGTGCTCAGACATCACTCTGCACAAAGATGCTCCAAACAACATGTGAAGCAACAAAATGTAAGACACATTTTTAAGTGGTGGGGGACCTGCACTTCATGTGAGGGCTTCACATACACTCAGATATGAGACTCGCCTGTCTAATACAACAGCCCTGCAACATTACTGAGTTTCATTACTATGACATTACTTCAACATTACTGAGAATATTTTGACCATCTCACTAGGATCGACTAAATGTGTCTCACAATTCAACAGCAGCCCAAACTGCAGCCTCTAGTGAACAGTTTCAATAAAAACAGAACAATATGATCTTAATGAATGAAGGATTTATTATTGCAGGACTGCACTAGTTTTACACCAGTGTAGCTCACATGAATGTATTTTCTTCAGAGACTGACTTCATTGGTTTTGGAGGGTAATGTAAACGATTTGGACCGAGTTTGACTTTTAAACTTCATTCAATACTTTATGGAAGCCAAAGACAACATACAAACCAAAAAAAAAACAAAGCCTTTAAATGTTTTTTTACCTCGAGATAACCACACATATCCTCACCTGGCTTGGAAACGCCGTGTGAATGGCGACACTGCCCTCTAGTGACAGGACGAAGTACTGGGGGCAGTGGAAAACAACATTTTACCTGGTGTTTAAATGTGGAAATAGTCAGCTAAATTACCTTTTAATTGGCTTTTTTTTATTACCAACGCAACACGTGGAGAATATAATTAATTGTAATGCAACTTTAATCCTTAATAAAAGTGTCTGTATTTTAAAGAAATTGCATGATGATACTGAAAATGACATTAAACAAGAGGATGTGTCCTAAAGTTAAACATTTCTTGACTGACATCTTACTCTCCTGATTCCAGTCCTTTATTTAAAGCACCAAACTACAGAATGAATGAGTCCTCTTTCATTAGAGATTCTTTCATCAGGAGTCTTTCTCCTTATGATCAATAATAGGGATGACTATCTTCTCTCCACAAGGTGGAGTCATAAGACTGCAAGTAGCTTGATCCAAGTCAATGGCGCTGAACTCCTTGGGTCATTTTGTATGCAAATCAAATGATGGAGCTCCGCAAATAATCATTTATCGAATGTTGCATTTGATTGCAGTTCATTGTTCGCTCACTGAACACGTCCCTTTTTCTAATGGGAGCTGTCTGCATCAAAGTAATAGCCTCCACCTTTTGAGAATCATTCAGCTCGCACTGACACTTACTGTGATTATGAGACTTCAGCCTCACTATCATTATTAAATTCACAAATCATTACTTTAATGAGTGAAATAAAATTGCAGTTATTTTATGTATTACCAATTGTGAATGACAGTGTTCACAGACAGTGATATTTGTAGAATCCTGTGATGATTATAATGAAGAACAACATAATGGTATCTTAACAAGAAACACAAACATAAGTGACACATTTCATCTCTCACTGTACAAACACACAATACTGTTTTTCAAATGCTCTTTGTGGAGTGACTGTTTTGATCAAATGAATTCATGCTGCCGTCAGACACACTAATATCTGACTGCTTGTCACTGTAATCTGGTGAAATAACGCACATTAATGTCAGAAATGGCTTCTGTTATCTTTTCCGTTGGTCATGTTGTGCTGGCCTTCAGGTAGTCTGGACCCTCAGTGTGTTTATTGTCACAGCAGTATGTTTGTGGGTGTTCGAGTAATAGAAGGATACCCAAGGAGAGTTTGAAGTACTCGAGTCAGGCGAGGACAGAGGTCAGGACTGCTTTCTTTCTGCAGCCACACAGCAGGCCAATATTCACTCCAGCTATACAAGTTGTACATTCATGCTTTTGTTTTTCTTTTTATTGATGTTTTTTCTAATCTATCTTTTTATTTTTTGAGTGTCCAAACATATTTGGATGAACTGAGAATAAAAACAGAGTGATCAACAGCTGATGCAACAGAACATCGGAGTTCTAATATCTTTGAATATTTCACCACATCGACTTCTCAACACAACTCTTGACTAAAATACTCATTCATCATTACATCTCTACAAGCATTGCAAGAATACTGTACTTACTGTTGAAGTGGCAAAAATGAGATGGATTTTTATTTTCATAATGTTGGTTATAACTATATCAAATAAGTCATTTGCTTTTCAGTATCAAACTTTCACCACCTGTAAGCTTAAGAGGGGTTCTGTCATTTGTGTTGGTAAGGACACTAACAACGCGGACTCAGTGTTGGACCTCGGAACCTTTAAGCTTACAGGAGATGAAAAAAATGTTTCCTCTAACAATCTGAGGGGGCTGATTTTACAAATAAACTCCAGTTTCAGCACTTTGTAGCTGCCTTCCATATGCAGTGAGCTAGAGGTTTCATCTCATGCTCCCTGAGTGGCACCCTATAACCTAATTCTTCACCTGGGTGCCAAACTGAGGGCCAATGTTGCCAGTGCTGGAGATTTTCTGTGGGAGTCCTTCTATTACAATGTGCATGGTGAGCCCACCAGTCTCAGATTGATCCTGAGGAGGGTTTCTGGTCCTGCCTCATGCTCCAGCCCTCCTCAGCAGGCCACCCGCTGTGTACGCCATGGATGAAGCCAGTCAGCGGCTTACATGTATATAAATGATATGACCCTGTTATGCAGAAAACAAGACCGGCACACCAAACAGGGATCACTGAATCTGCACATTTGTGGGTCCATATACCCTCCCAAATACAGAAATCGTGAATAAAAAAAAAACTGAAAAATGAAACTGGATTTCTCTCTGTCAATGACCACAATACACACAAGCATTATTAACAGTTGCTCATTACATTTTATACAAGAACACAAACATATTTCTCATTATGTCACAGTTTAGTTACTTTCCTTTTTGCCTTGAATGACACTTTCAGTTTTAATATGTCACCGTGTCTCATTCACTCGTGTTGTGTTGTAAGTAAATTTCCCAGTCAAAGTGGGAGTAGATTATAAAAAATCTTGAATGAAATAATGTTAGTGTAAAAATACAGTAACCTGCAACTCTGCACTAAGTTAATTTCCTTGTGCCATTCTTCAGAGCAACGCGACCTCATTACTTGTTGAGTGAAATGAGTGCAGGTTGCCAAGACATGTCATCCTCTTTAGAGAAACTCAACCGGTCGTGTTTCTGACTCACTGGATAACTGCAGACACCCACACTGTCTGCTTGTAGTCATTCATAAAGCACACAAAATAAACTGCAATAACAGCAGGCAATGGCTGTTCTGTTATCTTTTCTGTTATCTTGGTCGACTTGTGTGCGGGGATCACACTGTGTGTCTTGCCATGTTTGTGGACAGCAGATGTACAATGGTAAGTAAACAGGACTCTCGCCTTCGCCAGCAGGTGTTGAGTCAGATGCCAAGTGATGGGCAACACGTTATGAGGGAGTTGTTTGCTCTGCCGCCGCTGGCTTCTCTCAGATAACAAACAAATCATCTTCACAATCTGTGTGCCTTCCTTATATATGATACACTATTGTATCTATTATGCACACTGTTTTGGTTGAATTATTAAATCCTCACCACACATAGATTTGGGGTTTTTGAACAGAAAAACACCAGATTACTGACAATCAAATACAATCTATTCATAAAACTAATAGTTCCCCTAAAAATGTTCTGAAGTCTGCAGTAACATAATAATGATGACACTACAACATGACATAGACATTCACCAATTTGTTCTTGAATATGCATCTTGCTACAGGTTACACACACACCCACTCACCGATGCAAGCAGCATTCCTAAATGCTTTTATAACAGTTCTGTTAAAGTGTGTGAAAAACTGTGGCTGAGATTTACCAGGCTTACACGGAAACAGTTTTCATGACTAATGGGAGTCTGGGAAAACTGGGCCGGACACACTCATCTTCTCTCCCAGCGTGTAAGGTGACAAGCACTAACCACAGTCCATCCACAGGATGCAAATGCTGGATAATCTGCCTCATCTGGGTGTTTTATAGCCTAGAAGTATACAAGCAGGCAACATCTCCTGTTCCTGTTTATGTTCTGACACACATCCTGGGACTGAGCAATAAACATTCAGCAACATAATACATTGAATAAGTTACAATCAGAGAGGTTTCGCACAACACATATGATGTAAACAGCAAAACACTGGCAGAAAAAGCTTCATGCTACGTTGAGGAGGTGTTCTGAGGTGTGGGCGTGCTCTCCTTGCTGTCAGAG
The DNA here is from genome assembly GCA_023238725.1 of Scortum barcoo. Classification (NCBI taxonomy): domain Eukaryota; kingdom Metazoa; phylum Chordata; class Actinopteri; order Centrarchiformes; family Terapontidae; genus Scortum; species Scortum barcoo. The sequence goes on from CM041538.1 coordinate 18,673,743, forward strand.
GTTAAGATGGGGTTATCTCCACTGACACCCACATCGGACATCCCTGATATGTGCAGCTCGCCTGCTCCATCCGGACAGCCGTGCGGAGCGGCGTCGCCAATCTGACTGGAGCTGGACTTGTGAGAGGAGGTGAGGGAGTTGGTGGGGCTGAGCTGAACAGCCGTAGTGTCCTGCAGCGTGTGCTCGCTCGTCTCCATCTCGAACGCTGCAGTCCCCATCTGCATCAGCCCCCACTTCTCCCCACCTTTAGCCTTGCGGGCCACGTGGGCCGGTGGCCTCCTGCTGACTACGCAGCAGGCTGTGAAGAAGGCGAGGGCTATCAGTAAAAGCAGAGGCCCAATGATGATGGGGGGGTTGCCAGTAGGGATGAAGGTGCCAAAGGCGAACGCTCCCACCAGGGTGATGTTGACGCCAGCCAGCATGATGCACAGGCCACAGGCACAGCACAGGGCCGGGGAGGGCATGCTCTGCTCCTGGAGGGCGCGCCGCTTGGGGACCTTCTTGTGAGCAGACGGTCTGGAGGTTTCAGGCAGCGGCATGTCTCATGGAGAGCTGTGTGAGACCCCGAGAAACTGAGGACCAGGTGACTGAGTGATCACCGAACTCATCACTTCGTAGAGAGAGATGAAGGTGAAATGGCTGAGGAGGAAATGTGTAAAAACATGTAAGGTTTCGTAGACCGGACAGCTTTTTATTCAATCTAAAAGTTTTTGTGGATCATTGATTTTTGTTGCATTTAGAAATTACTCATAAAATGCTACACATTTTTTAAAAAAGGAAAATCTAATTTCCATCATAAATTTATCAACAACTTACAGTTACATGAAATTTAATGCATGTAGCAATATCACTAAAATGCAACTATTCATCAATATAAAATAAAAAAGCAACTCTGAAATCACAAAAAAACACTTTTTCCTTACTGCTGGTAATGCTGACAAAAACCTTAAAACAACCACCCAGCAACATGATCATGTTCTATCCTCCTCATTGTCACTTACCTCAGATCAGACCCATAAACCCCTTTGGTGCTCTGCCGTCTTTGGTCTATCCATCATGCAGAGCAGGATCCTCAGAACTGGACTATGATCTCTCCCTGCAGCAGGTGAACAGCACAGTGAGCTGCTGCTGCTGTGCAACTGCTCACACACCAGAGAAATACAGAAGATGGACCACTGGGGGCGCTACAGGGCCCTGAAATAAACTGTCCAATGAAATGATGAGTTTTGCATGTGTGCAGTGATCAAAGACACTGGGTGGATGGTCTTGAATATCATTATTGCTTCTTGTGCCTTTAAGTCCATTATGAAGTTATGATGAAAGTGCATTTGTTCATCTGGGCAAAGATTTCTTTTTTAATACTCTACAACATTTCACAGAGGAAATATTCAATTTTTTACTTTATTTCTCTGACAGATAATTTTTTTGCATGCACAACATAAAAAGGTATTATAATGTGCTTTGTAATAAATTAAATGACAAAACAGTTTAACAGTAAATAAGTAATATTGTATCACATGATTGACAGAAAACTAGTGTATCAACCATATTGATAATTTATATTTTCATGCCAAAGCATTTTGTGATTCAGGCTTCACAAATTTGCTACTTTTACTTTAGATTTATCTGAATAACTCTGAGGTTTGGACTATTTGCTAGACAAAACAAAGCATTGTGAAGATGTCACGTCAGGGCTCTGACTAATTGTGATGACAAGTTTTACAAATGAATTAGTAGATTAAAGATTAGTCCATAAAGAGAATAAAAATTAGTTGCAGTCCTGTGCATTATAGTATAAAATGAGCTCCACCACAACCAACTACAAGAGTAATATCCTACTCTTACATTAATGGATGAATAATAACCTAATGATATAATATGTAGTAGTAGAACAGTCACAGGGACGTTTTTCTGCATTAAATACTACTACTACTACTTATTAAAGTACAGTACTGTAATACTGCAGTAAAGGAGTCAATGATGGTTTAAATGATGTGACAGAGATTGAACAGGAGATGTTTGGGATCTTTTTATTGAGAACACAGCATACCAGTGAAAACATGCTCTACACCAAGAGCATTATGCATAGGACCCCATAAGATCTTTGACAAAATTCAATGGGACTCCCTAATTGCACACCAATTACTGTATCTCATTTGATGCCTTTATAAGATGAAGGGGGGGCAAGTTCTTTTATGATTTATAATGGGAGTAAGAGGGCTTTAACATAGCAAGTAGTTGCTTCCTAATGTGTGTATTCACACTGAACAAATCTCCATCAATTCCTGCCAGCCCATGAAGGCTGTTAGTTGCTATAGGGATGGGGTGTCCATGGCAACAGTGTGAACTCAGGGGACATGGCGTTGGTTGGGTAACACACAAAGTTAACAGGGTTAAGGGAAACAGAAGTGATAGACTGCCATAAGTGACCCTTCAAACACAGATGGGGTCTTCTATGAATGAAACAAATAAAAAAATTTAAAGCTTTCCTTAAAAAAAGGATCAAATGTAAATATCAGTAACTTGATGGACCCAAGAAAATCTAGGACAGAGAAGTCACAGCATGGTTAGTCCATTATTATTTCCATTGGCACATTCACAATCAGTGACGGAACCAAAAATACAAAACTGAACAACGTACAAACACTTGTATAAAAATAAATCCCTTCAATCCCAGTTTGGAAACCTCCAAGTTACTACAAAGCGTAACATCAACTATTCACAACCCACCTTTAAGTCTCAGTGTCTATGTACAACCAAAACAAATGCCATTCTCACATTTCATGTCATTCAGACTAAATACAGTGAGATATCAAATCAATAAGACTATGAGAAACTAATTGAGTCATTTGGGGATGGGGTTACACTTGTACAGTACAAAACGTGCAAACACCTGGTGCAAAATAAGAGCCTGAGGTAATGATGGACTCTAATGAGGAGAAAAGTGTGTTAAAAACCCCTTTAAAAGATAATTATTGTAGATTTCAAATTCACATTGTTGGACCAAACTGGTTCTTTGTGATACAATTTTTAATCCTCCTCTCAGATAAACTAAATAAGCGACTTATTGTAAAGTACATCAGTGCTACAGGTAGCTTGTGTTGAAGTAAAAGGTTAGGAAATACAAAACAATTTGATCAAAGGGTCGTCTCTAACTTCAACGTCCATCCGCATTCCTGCACTTTCTGTAACCTCCGCAAGAATCACTTAAATAAGTAAAATGGAGAAAAGCCCACTCCCAGAGATGGACTGTCTCCTCCGAGTGTAGTCCATTTTTAACCACTTAAAACCACACGCATCCACACACACCAAATCACATACGCTGACATGCTTAAGAAATAAAAAAATAAAAAGGTATCTCATCCTTTTCCCCCAGTGACTGAGAAGCAGTACATGGCATTTAAATAAAAAAATGAACCAAATCACAGCTGGACAACACAAAAATTAAAATCCATCAAAATGAGATAATATTGCATTTGGACAGCAACAGCTGCAAACCTGTCCTGAACCTGTTGTAATGCTGTGTTGATACTGATATGTACTGAACAGATATTAAATATAAACTGCTGGCATTTGGGGTCTTTGGATATTTTACGACCACTGAATAGAAAATAAATAAATCTGTGAGGTGAACTGTAAAAGTAAAACCAAAGCTATTCTCAAAAGAAAGCTCTTGTTTAAAAATCAGGCAGCCTAAAACAATTCCTGGACAAATCCCAGGAGTTTCAACTATGTTTTCAATTAGCAGGTGGTAGCCGAGGATTAACTGTCCCCTTGGTGCTCAAACTCTGTCTAGGTGATAAGATTACTGGCCATGGGAGAGAGCTTTAACACCAATAACAGTTAGTCTCCTCTGATACTGTGTGGCTGATCCTACAAGGCTCCCTGTGAACACAAAACGCACGCACATACACACACAAGGAGCAGGCAGAGGTTAAAGCCAGTCAGAAAACATGACGAGGGGGACTCGGGCTTTGTCCTTCAGGCTGCGAGGTCGTCTGATGCGGGGGCGAAGTCCCTGGTGCGCAGGGCGTTGGACTGCGCCCGTCTGCGGGCCAGCCTGGATTTGGAAGGAGGAGAAAGCCTCATGGAGCAAACGATGGCTCCGATGTCCTCCTGCTGCTCGTCGTGCTGGGATAGCTGCCGGTTGAAGGCGATGGCTTCGGCTGCGAACTGGGTCAGGTCTTTGGTGCTGCTGTTCCTGGAAGAAGAGGAGGCAGCCAAGGACTTGAGAGACAGTAGATTGTTTTTAGCCATCCGTAGCATCTACAAAGAAATCTTTACTGTCCTATCAAAACAGTGTCTGCTGCTTTAATCTGGACAGACTTCTTCTTCACATAATTTTAAAATACTACAAATTTGTTTAAAGCACCAAATAAACTTTATCAATACATTAGAGACTTGGTTTACAAAGCTGTCATACCTCTGTAGAACATGAGGAGTTGGAAGACCTCTCTCTGGAGCGTTCTGTAAAAAACAAAAATGAATAAGCGACTTTAAAATCACAGCTGTTAAAGAAATAAAAAAAGCACTGGTTGAGTGATACAGTGGGTCTTGTAACAGACAATATTAGCGTACCAAGCACAAAACAGCTATTCTGGGGCACAGATGTAATGATACCCACCCCCTGCACCCAACGGTGCTTGAGGACCTGAGCAGCACTGAGGCGCAGAGTTGCATCTCGAACCAGCAGCTTGGATATGAGATCCTTGGCTCCCTCTGTGATGTGGGCCCAGTCCTTTTCTGGAAACTCATACTTGCCCTGCTGGATGCTCTCAAACAGGTGACTCTAAGGATAGACCATTACACAATATCCCGTAAAACTGAAGCAGAACTGAGACATTCTCTGTGCTAACATTTGGACTGAAATAACAGTGTTTGTCTGTGAGTGTTTTCTGACAGGAAGCTCACATCAGTCGCTAATTATGAGAGAACTTTACCAAATACTATATGCTGCTCTCACAGTGTCTCCTGAGCTGAGAGATAATCAGGTGATAATCAGGTGACAGCAAAGAAAAACAATTCATGATTCAGCCTAATTAAGCTACACAGCCACACACATGCTTTTTGTTACTGGTGGCTTAAAGACTACACTCAGATTAATATGACCAAACTAAGAAGCACACATACTGTGATCACGGATATGCAACACAGCCTGACTGTAGCAGGCAAACATTATTTATAGCTGATATACTATCTTGTCCTTTATTTTTATTACGGATACATCTGTCTTTTCCCTTCCTTTCTCTTTACTTTAATAATATGACAAAGATTGTTTATCAATTAACAGACCAATTATTTTCTCGGTTCACTACTTGGTCTACAGAATGTCAGCAAATACTGAAAAATGCTCATCACTCCAAAGTGACTTTTTAAAATATCTTTTTGTCTAACCAATAGTACAAAACCCACAAATACTAAGTACATTTTTAAAAAGACTTACTGCTCTTGAGCTTGTGAAACACCAAAACATTCACATAATGATTCACATTCCAATGACATGCTGTACTTTTGTGCTGTAAACACTGTAGGAGGTGAACACTTATAGGAGTGTACCTGGCAAGTTCTGCAGGTTTCTCCTCTGTCCCAGCCACAGTCGGTGCCACAGTGGCCGGTGAAGGGGGGGCTGCCGCTCAGCAGGATGTAGAGGATGACCCCAAGACTCCAAAGGTCACAGCGCTTGTCGTAGAAGGAGGCCTCATCTGTGAACACCTCCACTACTTCTGGAGCCATGTACTCTGCTGAGCCACACTGAGAGACAGCAAAAACAAAACAAACAAACCAAGAACAAAAAAGGAAGGGTCAAGTAACTGTTATCATCACATTGAGTCAGTTTGTGTGCTATGAATTCAAAACTAGACTGTTACCGGTGTGGTGAGCTCTGGAGTTGTTATGGGCGTACAGGCGCTACTGAGCTTCACTCCACTCCCCAAGTCGAAATCGCAGATCTTTACTGGGGACACCTGAGCAGAAAGGTGGAGGATAAACATTATTATACTGTTATTCTCTATACCTCTAGGAACAAGTAATGTCCTTGTGAAAGCTTCCTGTCCTTTGAAAGCCACTTACCTGATCAGTGTATTCACAAAGGATGTTCTCCAGCTTAAGGTCTCTGTGGGCGATGCCTGCAGAGAAGCACAATGTGGATTTTTTTTTCTTTTTTTGTCATGGTGACAGCTTTTTCCTTCGGACTTTGGTAGCTCTCTGGAAGCTGACCTACCTTTTGTGTGCAAGAAATCCAGAGCTTGGGCAATGTCTCTGACCACCTTACTGGCCTCCAGCTCGTCAAAGTGCTTTCGGTTCTGGATGTGTGTCAGAATAGAGCCTGAAGAAAGAAAAGATGATCACATATACTATAGCAATTAGCACATGCTTATAGCAAAGTGTATGTGGAGGGCATAACTGTTGAGTTAATTATTTCTTAATTGGTGAGTGAATTTGTTCTTACCTCCACGCAACTTTTCAAATACCAAATAAAAGCAGGAGCTGTCTTCAAAGAACTGGATCAATTCCAAAATGTTCCTGAATCAAGATATTTCCCAATTATCACAATCTGTTGTATTCTGTTTTTAATTTAGTTAAATTATTTCTCATCCAAAATGTACTCACCGGTTTCCTTGACACTGGTAGAGAGTTTCCACTTCTCGAAAGACTCTGTTGCGGCTGTGACCTGCACTCTTTTCTATGATCTTTGGAAAACAAAAACAGACAGAACACTATTAGTTGCCTGAATAAAAATGTAAACACTGAATATAAACACAAAAGCTGTTGGCGAATCTGTCTGTTTTTAACTGGTTTTATCTTTCACATTAACTAAACAGTGTGTTGGTACAAAAGAGCATGTGTGATTATGAAACCTACAAAAAAGTATATTATGTATTTATGCAAATAAATGTATCTAAAACCATTCCCACAATTTCTGTGGCAAATGTGGTATTTATCACATTTGACATCCTAAAAACTATATATTATTTAACAACATTTTTAAAACAACCAAAAAGCTGTATTAGCATTGCCTCAGCCACAGTGACAAAATGTCATCTTTTGTAGTATGGCCTACAAAATCCCCTTACTCACCTTCACAGCAAACTCCTGTCCATTCTGCAGACTTATGCATCCTTGAACCTTTGCATAAGCTCCCTGACCGAGCACCTCATCAGTCAGTTTGTACAGATCTGAGGGAAATGTGAAATATGAGACAGCAGTAGGCGTGTGTTGAATTTTGCACCATACATTGTACAATGTGTTTCACAATAATGTCAGTTTCATTACCGTCAAAAGTGCCCGTAAAGCTGTCTGTTGCTCTCGTTCTTTTCTTCTTCTTCCTTTTAGCGGCATCTGGGATGTTCACTGGCTGGCTTTTCTCAATTTCTGTAGCAGCACAGAACAATCCACAAGCAAGCAAATCATTTAAAGCTCTACAGACTTTAACAGTTTGTTGCTGTGTGCACCATAAGATTCAGTAGCTCCAGAGCTGTTACTGAATAATGCAGCTGTTGTACCTGTTGGGCCTTGGGGAAGGTGCTGCTTGTCCTTTGAAGCAATACCGTTCTCCTCAATTCCCCCACAGCTCTGCCCCGCTTGGCCCACAGCCAGGGAGTTACCCTGTAACACAGAGAAGGAGGCCGCACGGGAGGGGGGAGAGAGGGAGGGAAAATGCGAGAGCCAGTTTGATCAGGTGGTGGTACAGTAGAGAAAGCACAAGAAGGAATATACTGTGAAACAATTTCCTCTGATGTTCACTTATTCAACAGTCTCTACATACTACATACGCTTGATAAAACCGTAAAGAGGACTCCTGACCCATTGTAATTTATCAGATAACTACAGCCCTGCTGATCATCTATCTCTGTGCCTGGCTTCCTGCCAAAACAGTGGCCTGATGAATACGGGAAACGCCACGACCAGCCTTATCTCGCCCTGGACATTACCAGAAGCACTTTCACAACCACACAGTGCATGACTCATGGAGGGTGACGAAACTTCTACATTTCTGTGCACATAACCTTGACACTCTGTGGATTACTTTCTGGCAGCATGTCCAACCCGATATGTTTCAGGAAGTTAAGAGGTTTTTGAAACCACGACTACTGCTGACAGTTCAGATCTTACCTGGAGAGAGTGCTGAAAGGCTTGCAATTCCGTCTTCATGCTGTGCCTCACCATACCTGCCAAGTGAGAGCACCGACACTGAGTCAGAGACATGAATACACACAGTGACAAGTCCTTACAAAGAATCTGAGCAATGGGGAAAAAAAAAACCCATTCATCACCAGATGGTAACTAGCAATAAGTTTCTACAACAGGTTTCCTTCTTCTTTCACTCTCTAGGGGTCTGACTTTGGTCTAGTTTAGATTATAAGTGACAGCGTAGCCGCAGTCTGTTGTCGTTGACGAGCTTTAACATTCTGCCAGGTAAAAGATAAACCACAGCTAGTGAATGCACAGCTAAAGGCGTTGGCATGTAGATATACCATCCAGCGTTACATCAGCTCAAAGTAATGGAGATACTTAGCTTCATGTTATTCTGAAACTCTTGATACTGCTGTTAACATTAGTATTGCCTCTACACAAACCCATGCATCCATATCAAGAGGGTATAAGAATAAAAAAAAAACAACAAGACCATTAGACTGACTGACTTAGCAATCAGGCGGTCTGTTGTTATTGTTGTTAGCCTCAGCTAGGTAGCGAGCACCTTTAGCAAGCTTGTCCATCCGCCGGTTTGCGTTTGGAAACCGCTCGGGTCGCGTTAAAACGAGAGCGTAAAATGCAACAAATGCCTCTCACCTGGCCTGTGTGTCCAAACCAGCACCAAACCCCCTTCGTCAAAGCCTCTGACAGCTGATGTAAGCGTCCATGGCGGCTAGCTGAGCCCCAGCACTGAAACAGCCGGTGACGTACAGGGCGCGAAAGCACGTCCGCCCAGCCCCGCCCCGCCCCTTTTTGAATTCCTCTATCTCCCATTGGTCGAGAACACGGTCACCGCTTCTACGTCACTTGGCTTGATCTCGCCGCCACGCCCCGATCCACGTAGAGGGGATTTTTTGAGCATGATGATGATCTTTGTTTACATCTGCAAGGTATGCAGGTCAGTGTTGAAGAGGAAGTAAGGTAATATTTCAGTATACACAATTTTATTGCATCATTATTGGTTTTAGAACTTATGTTTTGTTCTTGCTTTTTCCGGTGAAGTTTGTCTTTATCTGTGTTTGTAGTGTACGGAAAACTAAATCCAACTTTTAAAGCAAATATGTGAGACAAAAAAAAATAAGTTCTTTGCCTCAGGTTAAAAACAACCAATCAGAACAGAGAATCTGAAGGAGTTTCAGTCTCCTCTCCTGCAAAGGCTTCGCCCTACCACACATTCCCCAACTCTGAGCAGACTTAATGGTGGCTAAACAACGAGTGAACAACCAACACAGTGTTCTTGTATTTCTCTGGTGCAGTGCAATATATAAATAAACACACATTTGCAAAAATATTGATCACTATTAGGTCTTTTTATGTTAAAACTATAAAAACACTGACATGGAATAAAAACAAACACTCAAACAAACATTCAACAAAATCAGACTCAACACCATATATATATATATATATATATAAAGAAAGGACGAACATAAACATATACATGCACGGGAGGAAAGAAAAGGCAGTAGAGTACAGAAAAGTCCTATAATGATGGCATCAATCACCATAATTATTGTAAGTAAAAACCTCTGTGAAGGCACAGTGCCGCCGTCTGAAGAAGTGTGGTAAGTTAGGGGACCCTCCCAGTTATGCCTGGAAAAGCACTCATAGAAATTTATGTAAAACTGTTCTTTGTTTTGAAGCCGATGATTTCTCACGGGGCTCAGATAATGTCAAAATGTAAACTCCTTTGTCCATGTGGTTTTGTTTAATTGCATATCTTCTCTGTCATCTCTTTCTGTAAGAAAAGAAAACAAAGAAACAATGTTTTACACATAAATTCATATCGTATGAGATGAATGATTGTTACGGGGTGCATTTTACTCTTTCAGTAAGAAGAATATCAGTTGTTAAAGGCATGAGAAAGAAAGCTATTGTTCCCATAAGACTAACAGCAAGAAGAATTACCTTTGGTTCTAAAAGCGGGACAATAAAACACGGTCTGTTTACGAGATTTATCTTTTCTGTGGTGCGTTGACATAAATGTCTCATCCCTGTTTCTGTATGGGAGGGGAGTTACACAGCCTGACATTCATAATGAGCAGCCTTTTATTGACGCACAGAGGACCCATTCTCTATCTGCTCGTATGTGATGGAGGTCCCTTTGTTGGAAAAAAGCAACAAACTCTGCTTCATTACACGACCGCACAAAGTCTTCTCAACTTCTCTTACGGGGGTTGTTGCTTCAAACCAAACCATTTTCTATAAAGCAGTTAACGAGTTTCTTTCATGATGGGAAAACTGAAGAGAAAAGTGAATGCTGATTCCATCCCTCGTGTCAAGTGGAAAATTATGATTATGTTAGAGGAAACATGGCTCATGTGTTGTATGCCCACAGCTTCAATAGACAAAAAAATGCTGCTGCTTTATTTGCGCTGACATAAAGATAAAACTCAACCTCGACCGAGCATGCTGTGCAACAAGGTTATAGATGGACTTGATGATATTTTCTGCTTGACAGACAGTTATGAGAGTGACACTGAAATCCATCTGACGCTCCCCATCCTCACCCTCACACATCTGAGGTCACGCTAATGTCTCACCAGGGGCTCCAGTTCAGAGTGATCAATGAGGTTGAACTCTGAGATGAAGTAGTAGTAGTGCTTGTAGCAGGTATTGATGTGGGCCTCTGCGCCCATGCTGCAAATGCTGTCAAAGTGATGGATGTAAACATGCACAAACACCCTGAAGAGACGACTCAGGATCTTCTTGCACACCTGCTGGAAGTTCTTGGGGAAAGGTACGCCTAGTGTGAAAAAAGGAGAAAAATGTTACAGAAATCAAGAGACTCCCATCTGAAAAAAAACGTTTGATCAGACCTGAGGCAAGGACTGTAAATAATGTGGCTTTGATGTCACTGATCAATGAAATCTGATTTGCATGCACAGTATATTTCAGTGATAAAATGTAACTCTGATCTTTCTCAGTATCTGAAATATCTTATCATGTTCTGAGTTAGTAAAAGGTTATTAAAAGAAAACCATTTTAAGTTGCGTGAGTTTAGAAAATGGTCTCTGTGCTTTGTATGAACTGACAAAAGTCTCTTGCAGCTGACATATTGATTTGGTATAAATAAATAAATAAATAAAATTAACTAAATGGGCACAGAGGTGGCTTAGTCAGTAGAGCGCACGCCCACGTATGAGGCCTTGGGCTGCAGTGGACCCTGGTTCGATTCCTAGCTAGGGTACCTTTGCTGCATGTCTTCCCCCTCTCTCTCTTTCTCAACTCTCCTGTCTATCTTCAGCTGTCCTATACATAATAATAAAGGGTGCAAATCCCCCCCCAAGGAGGAAAATTACAAATTAACATTGCAAATTGATGTGAGCCTGATGGTTTGTGTATTTACTGCTACAATAACAGATAATTGTGTGTAAAAGTGGTCAGAAAAGTCCGAATTATTACTCTTAACTTCTGTACAAGTTTGGATAAATCGCTCAAACATGCCACTTTGAGTGGTGGCAGTATGTAAAATTGGCAAAATCTACTGTACGTCCTATATGAATTGGTGTGTTAGGAAGCCATCAAAGCCAAAATTCCTTGAAGCTATCCCATCTGTGGAAGGCACATTAATGAGGGGTACTTGAATCCTCCTGACAGGCCTGTGGGGTTAGGAACCACTGTGCTGGAGCCCATTTTCCACACTGTAAAATTCCTTTATAGATCAATTTTTTGTCTCAGGGAAACACCATGGACAAATTACCAATCTATCAAAAGCTAACCAGAGCTCCCAGAAGAAAATAATGCAAAATCCATACAGAGGCCCCTGATTGGTTCAAACATAGTGCCGTGTTGGTTTCCGTGCTAACTTCTGAGCCTCTGTGTTTACTTTAAGCTCACTCCTTCATTGTGCACCTCTAATAAATGTTGACTATCAAATCTGGTGCTAAGATAAAATAACACCACAGTCACCTGTTCAATTTCATCTAAATGTCAAACATATTGTTTAATTAACCTCTGCTTGAACTTTATCATCCTATTTGAGATGTTAATGAAGGGGAACAGCAATGCACTCTGGACTGACACTTCAGCACTGATGAAGCACAACATCAGTGCAGGCAGCAATCAATCACAGATTAAATTTCACACTCAATAGTAGCCTGACGCCTTCATTTACAGACTCCTCACACACCTACTCTGGTGGGGAAGATGTCCTCGTTATTGATGAGCGACTCTATCCAGTCCATCAGCAGGTTCATGTACTTCAGAGCAGGCAGCTTGGTGGGTCTCTTATAGTCGTCCCCGTCCTGCCACCTGTACTCGTACCTCAGGCCGCCGGACATGATGGGACACGTTCGCTCGGTGCAGAACTCGCTCATCGTGCCGTAGATCAAGTTGATCCTGTTAAAGAAATCCACCACATGAACGGCGATCCAGTCGTTGATGTTCTCTCCCTCCGGCAGCTGGACCACCTTCCTCAGGTCCAGGCCGGACTTGAGCGAGGCCTGGGCCTTCTTGTAGAGTTCAAAGCGCTGGGTTCCCGGCTCGAACCGCTTCCTCGGCCTAAACGTTTTGTCTTTGCTGAACACTTGTCCAAGACACAACGCCATTGGCTCAGTCGTTTCCCCTCAGATAAGGGGAGAATAAGCTCTCCGGAATAATAATTCGTTTTGGGTTTGATAAGTAGCGACCTTCCTGAGGGATGCAATCAGGCTGGTTCCAGCTTGAAAATCAGGTCACAGGGGGTCAGTGTCTGTCATGTAAAGATTGCAGGGAGCTCTTGTTTTTTGGATGGCGGGATGTTCTCTGTGAAGCAGAACAACAAGAGAAATCAGAGGCTTACTGCTTTCCTGTCAGTCCACTGCTTAAGGTCAGAATGACCAAGTAAACCAAAACATGAAAGGTAAAACAACAAAACCATACACATCATTATCAGTTTGTTTTGCAAAAAAAAAAAAAAAAATGCAGTAGTAGACAGGCATCAAGATTCACAAGCCAAACATTTTCAAGACCTAGATTATTAAAATGACTCATTTTAGCCAAAGTACATACTGCACAAAAAAATGAAGAAGAAAAAAAAAACTTATCCCCAACTAGTGTGAGTTCATCCCAAAAGTGTCTCTATTGACTCAACCACTCTGTGTGACCTTATCATAAGATTTTAAGTAGCACCCGTTGGTAAAAGTAACCATAGTTTAAGTCAGTTGTGACCAAATTCAGGCCACTAGGGTCAGGCATAATTGAGAAAATAACTGGCATGCTGCAACTCACTAAAGATAAAACAATCGTAGAGAGTGTTGTGAGGGAAAAAGCACAACTCTCGCTTTACTCCGACACAACATCGTGACTCTCATCTAGAACACTGGTGTATAAAAGTGGATGCTATAGCAACAAAACTATAGGCTTAGAGTAAAAAACAGTGAACATGACAACTGATAAAAAACACAGACTGACAGTTCCACCTCTGGGAAATGAGTTTTGGGACATGAAACTGATTGGAACATGAAACTGATCAGATCATATTCTTCCTGATAGTTATTAACCATCTGGCAAACAACTAACACTGATTAGGAGCATGACCTCACTGCATGGTGATGTGATTCAATGCCTTAATTGTTATGATAATAAAACATAAATGTTAGCATTTAAATATTAGACGAGAAGGTAACTGTAGGAAAATATTATGGACAGTTAATAAGAAATAAGGTTTAAGTATGTCCTAGAATTGAAAGGGTTACTTTTACTGTATTACATTCCAATGAGTTGTGTGTTTCCACTCAGCACTTTGCTGCTTCCACAGATGTGACACTGCAATCACATTCAAGTGACCATGGTTGCAACATGATATTATATCCACATTTGTGTCCCCGGTCGCAACGTTTCCTGTGGTTGTTTCTCTTTGACTCAAATTAGCAGAAGTTTCTCGCGTCATAGACCAAACACTGATATGGGCGTTTGTTGTTAACTTTTGTTGATCTAACTTCAGAAAAACTTCAGACTCTTCACACATCTGTTAAACATATCATTTTATTTTTACGGGTTCTGTTAACTCAATAATTTGAGCAAAACGCAATGGTTTCCAGTGCATGCAGCATTTGATACATGAGAGGGGTACTTTTTCTTTCCACTAGTTTTCACAGTCACAGAACTCACCGCTGGGGGAGCGTGAATGAATACGTGGTCATGAGATGGCTCTGAATGTGTCCATAACAAAAGGGCTTCTGAAGCAAGCTCATAGTTACTGTGTTTCATTCAGTGCTCGATTCAGAGTGAGACAGTTCCAGCCAAACATCACATTTAGACACTTCTTTACTGAAGACAGTAAGGGTTTGTACAAAAAGCAACAGCATATGGATCGAGTGTTTTGCCTTTTTTTTACTTTACACCTCCTTGCATGCCTTAACAGCCTCGGAGTGAAGCATGTCTGATCATGTACTTTTGGCATACTGTCACAGTTATTATGGAATTTGCCTCTGACAGTGCAGACCCACAAATAGTCCACTGAAGACCCCACACATATGAGACAGGAAAAAAAGACAGCACTGCAAGTTGCAGCGACCAGAAACAAAGGAAGAGTCTGGGGGGAGATAAAAAGCAAAAGATTACAGAATGGAAAAAGCCGTCTGCGCTGTACCTGGCTGAAATCCTACAGCAGCGCGACTGGAATGTGTTGGAAAGTCATGGGAAGTTCAGTGAGGATTCAGGCGCAGGACCTCTTGACTTTAAACTCCCTATGGAGGACAGGTCCTGTCCCCCTCCGAGCTCCTCCAGATCCTCTTCTTCTCTGCCGGCCACTAACAGTCCGAGAGGCTCCAACTTCACTCAGCAGCACAGACAACACGGTGAAGAGGGAAAAAAGTTGTTTGGCTTTTCTTCCTGTGGATGATGTCACATCCTGACTTTGTCTGCTGGCCGCTGCTGTCTGTGTGTGTGTGTGCCTGTGTCTGTACGTGGGTGTGTGTGTGGAGGACCTATAAATTGAAAGAGTAGAAGGGCTGGAGAGGGCCTTTTCCAAACCCCCACTCAGCCCTCCCTCTTTTCCATTTTTTTTCCTTTCTTCTCATCCTGCAGGCAGAGCGGTCAGCCCACTTGTCCCACCAAGGCCCAGCCCTCTGGTAAAGGTCCTGAGAAAACAACCCCTCCTCTTAAGCCACATATAGAGCAGAATGATCCCACAAACATCTCTGGATGTTTGGCAGTCCATGCCACTCTTTTTTTTATGAAGTCTCAATAACATATCATTTAAATTCTTGGCCTGTTAAAGATATTGTTGGTGAACTCAGCTTACCCTTAAATAGAGAAAGCGCTACTCACTAAAAAATGCTTCAAAACATTGATGAATAAATCTGCATTCAAGGCATGAACAAACAGGGCGTGCTTGGCTGAAATTATTTTTCCTGGGGGGCTTGGGGGCTGCTCCCTTTTGTCTTGGAGGTGAATAGGTGCCACTAAAATGACAAGGGTGTCTGTTTCTCTGCTGTGTAATTGCACCCAACCTGCAAAACAAAGATGCCTAGACTCTTGGGAATATAATTCTCTCCAGTGTGGGAATGATTAAACTGTATGAGATGGCATGAAGTCTCATTCATAGAACGAAAGGAGGATCACACAGGTTTAAATGAAGCTGTGGACATTTGCACACGTGGAGTTGGTAGATAGGTGTTTCTTAGTTAAGGAGCTAGAGCTAGATTTATGTTGACAGTTAGTTTTCACCTTCCTTCCGAGGATTAAAATATTTTAACAGGTTTCAGTGGGTGTCCTTACAAAAAGTGTTTTATTGAGCTACAATTTTGGGGTCCTCTCTGGTGTGACAAGTATACTAAGATACAAAAGGAGATTATATTACCTCTCTGAAATTTATCACAAAACATCTGATGTTGCTTTACTGGAAGAAATCTGATGCCTCATCTCACACTTGCTGTGGTCCCTGTTTTTGTGTGTATACATGCATGTCCATGTATGTTTGTACAGTATATGTATATAGGTATATATGTGTGTGTTTGTGTATGTTGGGATTCATATCAATTCACTTCTGCATTTCCATCTTTGTACTATTCAGTGCTTAATAGAAACTTAACTGAAAATGCCCATGTACAAGAAGAACTGAGTTGCAGTAATCCAGTGTGTCCACTTGGGGTCACCATAACTTATATTATGAAGTCTTTTTATCATGACACTTCCTACATTCAGAGTCATCAGTGAGTTATTGGTGAGAGCAGTTCCACCTTTTTCAGTGCAACAGGTGAGTTTCTTTAGGAATGTAAGTGTCAAAATAATCTACATTATGAGACTGCAAGGATAAAGTGTTTTATCATTATTGTGGTTTAGGTTTAAATGCTGTTTTAATACTGTTAAGTGCTTCTCAGTTAGGGATAAAATGTCTGTATACTGCATAATATATTAAGAAAGTAGAATCTACAC